>LPNX010007469.1:11789-178690 GCA_001517045.1 Pseudotsuga menziesii | reverse complement strand
TATATATATATATATAAGCATCTAAGAAAGAATATAAGCCAATTAAATTAGCATCCTCGCTAGTTGAACCAATTGATGGAGTCTCACTAACAAATGATCCAGTTCATGTTGACGGAATTGATGAACTTGAACCAACTTACCTAGAACCAAAGCCTTCCCTCATATCCCTTCCATTAGTGCCAAATCTAGCTAGAGTACAATTAAAGGAAGTGACAAGAAGAGAAATAGATATAGGGACATACCTTTGAGTTGGATATCAAAATTAGTCACCATAAGAAAATGCACCTCATGTGCATACGCAACAAGGCTTGCCTTCACTAGAACTAGCATACAGAATTATTTAGGTAATCATCCAAAGTAATCTAAGTATACATAGTTGTAGTATTGATCAAGTCGGGATCTTTGTCATCGACATGCAGGTTCACAATCTGAATAATGAGTGCATTTATAGTGGGTCGAGTGCATTAACATATGAATTAAAAATTACAGTGTTTTATTCCTTAGATAAAGTGCCAGTCCTCAAGAGGAAACAAGGATAATTGAGATCACAACACGTGTTTTCAAATCTAGTAGCCATTATACAAAAAACATTTAAATATAAATACCAGATTCCTCTAGATACAAAATAAAAGATCATTCCAACAGTATGGTTATAGAATCATATATGCAAGCCGTAGACAACGATGACCAAAGACTTCATTATTGGTTCGAAAAGCATTGGATAATATGTCTGTAGAGATTCCAAACATTGAATGACCAATATTGTCGAGTGGCACAATGAAACTAGATAGTCGATGTTTTCCTGGATGTTGGAAATGTTCGTGATCAAGTTGAACTCTTTTTCTGGGTAAGAGCTATCAAATATCATCCTTATATGAGTATAACTTCATTATTGTAAGTGGTGCAAATGATATTCTTCATGCCCATAATTTCAACGGTGCTAGTGCTCGACATAAGATCATGAATAATTTGGTGTCTCACTAGTATTTCGTCATGATTGTGTCTCACTAGGATGCCATCATGATCAGACATAACACTAATATTTTGGTGTGAATTAAATCTCTAAGCTATGACACATGACAGGGTCTACAACTTACTAAATTTTATAACTCCAGCTGGATGGGGGTCTTTGAATGCATCTACAGTGTTAAAATTTAGTAAATTATACAAATTCATTATCAAAATTGTAATTAATTTTCATTGTCGGAGTGACACAACTAAAAATGACCAAATAAATGAGCAATTGTTATGTGGTCATTTTTATTTTAGTTCTTATCCGATGGCCAAATTTGTCATTTGTCTTGGTCACTTTTACTTTAGTTCTTATTGTGTGACTAGATTGGTCATTTATATTGGTCATTTTTAGTTTTGTAACTTAAATGTTCTCAAATTTGGTCATGTATCCCTTGAAAAAACT
Source organism: Pseudotsuga menziesii (assembly GCA_001517045.1). Classification (NCBI taxonomy): domain Eukaryota; kingdom Viridiplantae; phylum Streptophyta; class Pinopsida; order Pinales; family Pinaceae; genus Pseudotsuga; species Pseudotsuga menziesii. Next base: position 177,273 of record LPNX010007469.1, on the reverse strand, counting down.
ATGGTGACCAAATATCGTCACTTATCTCACATTTTGTACTAGTGAAAAGTGAAGAGAAAAATTGGTTTGATCTCTTTAGGGGAACATTTAAGGAGATAAGTTATCATTAGGTATGTATATTCAAACCTAAAACATTGGAGAATTCAAATATTTTGGGAATGAAAGTTGAAAGTATAAAAATCTCTACAAGAACCCCACCAACACCGAGAGAGGGGGGAATTTTTCATTACCAAACATCACTTATCCTACAAGGTTTGATGCCTTGGAAAATGTATGAAATAATAGAAAATATAATATGTTTGAATTGCGATATTAATTATAGTAAGTGTTATAAGTGTAGTGAGAAGAAATCTTTCTACATAGATCGTGAAGACGAAGGAGATCCAAAACAAAAAACAATTTAGAGGTGTTGAAAAAGAAGGTAAATTCCAACCATATATTTTCATACACTCACCAACATTAGCACTCCCAAAACTCTCAATATATATGGTTATGTCAAATATAACAAAGTAACATTGTTTATTAATTATGGATAGTATTCATAACTTCATTAATTTTACATTATGCAAAATTCTCAATTTTTTTTATATATCCAAAAACTGAGTTCCAAGAAATTATTGTAGATAGAGGTTCCTTAACTTGTTAAAGTAAGCTCCATATTAGTGAGATTACTAATAGGGAGTATTTATTTGATATTGTAACGATTGCAATCCAAATGGGTTGTGTTGAAGTTCTATTAGAGGTCTCATGCGACTAACATTGGTAAGAGTGGTTCTCAATGTTTAAGAAATTATCATTAGATTGTTTTTATAAGGAAAAGAAATTTAACCCAAAGGTACTCTAGGGAAAACAAGTAAGGTGGTATCTAACAAAATGAAACTCGATGGTGTAATTGCACAATTTCACTCAGTAGATGTTAACGCATGTATATCATCTCTTCCCCTATATCTCCAAAGAGTTATTCAAAATAATTCCTAGGTATATAGATATATAAAAAAATGTATTCCAAACAATCTTGATCATCCCATGATATGTCTCACTTTCTTTAGACCTTACATGTACCAATATACACAAAAGACTGATATTGAGAAAATGGTCCAATAAATGTTAAACATATGCATCACTCATCCTAGACAAAGAGGAATCTCTACACTAGTGGTGATTGTTTGAAAAAATGAAGTTTCATGTCATGTGTTTCCAAATTATAGATAAATCAACAATATAACCATTCGATAAAATTTTCTTGTTCCTATCATTGACGAATTATTAGATGAATTAAAGAAATAAACTTTCTTTACCAAGTTGGATGTCCATTCTCAATATCATCAAATTAGAATAAGGCAATAATACAATTTGAAAACACCTCTAGAACACATGAATTCCATTTTGATTTTTTTGTCATGACATTTGGACTTACAAATTCACCTTCTACATTTCACAACTTGATGGATTCTAGTTTTAAACCCATAGAAAACTTGTGTTGTTGTTTTTTGATGATATGCAATCTATGGAAAATATTTAGAAGAGAATGTACAACATATTGACATGGTCTTTAAACTGTTGGAGGAAAAACACCTATATCTTAAGCCATCTAAGTGTGCTTTTGGGGTTAAGGAATATTTGCGTCAATTTGTAGCTCATGAAGGTTTTGAAGTGGACCCTAACAAGATTCAATCTATGATGGAATGGATAGTTCCCAAAAACTTGAATAATATTAGATGATTCTTATGATTGACGGGGTATCATACCAAGTTTGTTAAGAATTATAGTAAAATAGAAACACCTCTAACAATGTTTTCAAAGGACGAGGAATTTCTTGTTCTTGAGAAGGAGCCAAAGGATTTGTAAAACTTAAATAGGATGTGTATAACACTTGTATTGGAAATTCCTGACTTCATATAAAACTTAATGTGGAATGTGGCACCTAATGGAATGGAATTGTTGTAGTTTAATCCATGAAGGATGGCCTTTTGTCTTTTAAAGTTATAAACTTAAAGGAAAGAATGAGCTCAAACCAATTTATTAAAAGGTAGTGTTTGCCATATTTCATGAAATTAAGACGTCAAATCATTTTTTATGAGTCAACTACCATTTCTAATCCATCATTGAGATCCTAATAACCTGTTTATATCTATTTAGGAAACATTCCTCCTCTTGGAGCATATTTCCCTTATTTTAGGAAATTTTCACTATAGTTAGAGTTGTGGGTAAATCATGGGTGTTTATTGCACTATTTAGGGACTTAAATGCTTCACATGGCTATTCTAAGCTATTAGCACATATGTTGAGTCTTTCTAGGGTTAATCAACACAAGAATGAACTTATCATAAGTTCTTCCTTTAATTTATCTGTTTATGTATAGGTTGGTTATAAGGATGTTAATTTAACTTAGAGAGTTTGCATGGATACCAAAAGGGGATTCAGGAACTAGTTTATCCCTTAATAGGTTTCATGCACTATATAATAATTCAAATTGACTTCATGCGATAGAGTGTCACATTATTGTATAGTTGATGGAATACAATAACTTAATGTGTTATAACTGGAATATCTCTTCCATATTATTTATTTTTTTTATAATTAATGACATGACTTCATTGTGGCATATCTAACTCCTTGTAAATTCTATTGCATCGTTTTATAAAATCTAGATTCTGTGCTGCAAAATATTATACCCACTACCATTTGTGGGTAGGGTTCCCTCGTCTTCTTGGTGACTTACGACCTTTTCTTAAATTTTTTCTAGTACCTCTCGGAAAAGGTATAATCATATATGGATGGAGGAATTTATTTTGAGGTAGCCCTAGGGTGTGTGTGCAGAAACTGATCTATAGAAAAAAAATATTCCTTTAATTTCGGTCATAATTATGGATGGGGTTCATCAACATAAAATGTGATGCCTAAAATTTCCTAATGCTTGTGTTTCATATAAATATTAGGACCACCTAGTTTGGGACTACCTATATTGAAAACGAGCCTCTGTAGCTTGTGAGGGTAAACATACTACATCATTGAAAACCCCATCTTAAAGTGTTAATCAATCAACGAGATAAGTCCATGTGACCAAGAAGATTTGTAAAAGGACTCATGCTATTGACACTATGTCAAATACTTTAGAAGTATTTGGATTTAATGATAGTGAGGGGGTTTCTTAAGAGACTTCCAAGAGTATCACGATTCATATTTCATACCTAGGATAATATCTTTATTATGGTCCTATTGATATCTCATGAAGTATGAGAACTCTTTCAAATTCTATTATAGGGGTCAATATCCAAGGACATGGTATGGATATTGCCAAATATTGACATGCCAATTCTAACAAGATTAAGGGGGATTCATCCCAAATCCCTATGAAAAACCCTCATAGAACAATGTGTCTTGATTCCCAAACAATTTCTTTGAAGGAAGTTATGTATCTTCCACCTATGAGGGATGCCTCCTCCTTGGGTAGTGTAACATTAATAAATACATTCAATTCTTACACAAAACCTCTATTCTTTGAATGGACATTTCTCATCTTTCTTAGAGCGCGAGAGGGGTGAAAATCCCAGTCAAAACAAGGTTATTTGGGGAGTTTTGGAAAGTGATAAGTGAGATGTGGTATTTATTTAGGACGAAAGTTGATTTCTTTTGAGATTCATAATTAAACTAGTTAATTGGGGAACGATCCATTTTGGACCTTAAACTACATTCAAGGAGGGGGTGGAATAGGGTGTAGTTCTTGATCAACCCCCTTAACTACATAATTTTGTTAAGGCATATGGTTTTGACCCATATATTAGATGCATCTCGGTTACTTTTTTGAGAGGAGAGATTATTTGTATTACGTTCGTTGTTTTCACACAAAATTAGTGTTGAATGAACTTTTCTTTAGAAGTGGATGGATTTTTCTCTACCATATGCATAATGGATAATTGGCCATGTATTTAATATGGTGGAAGTGGATGGTGATTGAGGACGATGTTTAGTTATTTTTATATGTGGTGTATAGAAATAACCATGGTTGAGGTGTAAGGATACCCTTCATCTATTTGATACAAACTGTGGAAAAAAAGGATTGCAGTATGGAGGCTAGTTCACTTAGACAACCTTTTTTGAGTTGAAGGAGAGGGTTTAAGCTAGACTTTATAGGATATTTTGACCTTAGGATTAAATTTATTTCATTAGTAATATTTGAGAAAGTGATATTTTGATGGAGATTACTGCCTTAGATCATATTCCAATTAGGACATCCATCTTGGTTGAGGTCATCTCATTGAATAAAATTACTCTTTATTCTTTAATATTAATGTTCCTTACTTTACATTCTTGTGATTTCCATTCTTTTTTCTATCATGTTTGGATCGTTGTTCCTTTCCCTATTGGGGATAGACATTGGATGTTATGGTGGGAAGCATCCATTTAAATGAATATCAAATTTATGCATGGTTAGGGCCACATAATTGTTAGCCAACATAATTAAGAGATTTGGGAGGCTAGGAAACAGTTGGAAGAGATTCATATATTCTTTTAGGAGGATCTTCATAACATTTTCCTTTAGTAAAATGCATCATGGTTCAAAGTATGTGGACATCGTCAGCAGTTTATTCTCTCTTGCTTCATCTTTTGTTGAAGTACATGATGCACTATCTCCTTGCATTGCACTCTATTCGTTGATTAGGAAAGTATGCCCCTTGTCACCTTATCTCAATGTTTTGACTATTAATTCCGTTAGATATCTATTGGGCTCTTGCCACTTGCATCTGATTATTGTTGGAATTTCACTTCTATATGAATTTGAAATGACAAATAATAATTTTGTAGATGATTCTTGGTTATTGAATCAAGCTACCACACACTTGGTGGATAGTGCTAAAGATTCACTATTCATATTTTCCAAGGCCTCTCATGCTAAGATTACTGATCAAAAGATTGAATATTTGTTTTTTAGTCTTAAAGAGCCTCCTAATTCCATTCCTCCTACTTGGACCTTCACTCTTCAATTTGTTATAGTAAGGTATCCTATCATCTTGTTTGGTATGAGGCTTCACAAACTTTTATGTGTAATTGGTGTTTGGAGCATATACAATTTAAATTGTTCTAGAACAATAGATACCTTATGTTTGTTGCAAAATTGACTATTGTGAATAGCATTCCTTAGGAATCACATATCTATTATGTTTCCGGTTGGATTCCAAGTATGGATTAGTTTGGTAGATTAGAGAATATTGTACCTTCATATTTATGGGCAAAGTATGGTGGGGTTAGATTCCTCCCTATGGATTCTTTATTTTGCTTAAGGATGAAGGAATCCTAGGATTGAAAGCTATTTCAACCCAATGCAACACCTTGGTTGCAAAATTGGTGGGTGAGTGTCTCAAGGGATGCCCTTCTGGGTAGATTTAGATGAGGCACTATCTCCTATATCATTATTGGTAGCATCAAGGGATTATTTGGTCTATACTATATGATTTCATCTCCTCCTAATTTCCAACACTTTGGCTTCTTTACCATCAAAAGTATATAGGGAGAAATTTAGTTTTCTTTGTGAAGTGTTAGATGTTAGGTAGTTGGATTGGATAAGATTAGGGGAAAAGGATGATTTAAGGTTAGAAAGTGCAAGGCATGTGTGTTTCTGACATTGTTTATTTTCAAATGTGATGATTGGGTAAGAAAATGATTTTTTATTGGATGGATTTGTGGGGTGCCATAGTTTCTTCTCAAAGGACTAAAGAACTATTTATCGATTGTTTCCCCTATCTTGTATGGACATGCATATTGTTACGGAAATTATTGGCCTATTTTGTTACGAGCGATTTCCTAAGTCACTACTAGTTAAAGGTTATCTCTCTAATTGAATTTTTCCCTCCTTTCTTAAAGTTGAAAACAATGAAACACCTATTCTCCGAATGTAATTGTTTTTCAAAGTCTCTTTAGGAGTTTCTTTAATCTATGATTGCACCCTTTTTTTAAGGGAGGATGCATTAGAGAGAAATGTTATTGGGTGATTTGAAATGAGGATGCATTAGAGAAGAACTTTATTGGGTGATTTGATATGGTTGACATGTTCCTCATTAAGTAATGTTTAGCATTGCTTAGAGTATTTTTGTAATGTTTGTGCTTCAAAAACACAACTATTTGCCTCTATTTGCCTAGATCTTGTCATGGACCATGGATTCAACTTCCTTATCAATGATGTCATATATTTAGTGGCCAAAGGCTAGGACTCATAGTTTTTTCCATCCTACCATCTAAGGAAATATTGACTATCAATGATGTCATCTATTTAGTGGACAAAGGCTAGGACTCAGTTTTTTCCATCCTACCATCCAAGGAAATATTGACTATGAAAATACAGATCAATGCCTTGTATATAACAAGGCATTACTAAGAATAAGGTTTGAGTTGCTAATAAACAATTCAATGAGACATCTTGGACATCTTAGAAGACATTTTTTTAACCTAGATCAAATATGATTACTAGTGAACTATACTTATAAGTCCAAATTTCATGAATTTTGGGGGAAGGGGTTCTAAAACAAGACCTCTTATTCCAAGGGTTTAGGAATTGGTGCCACTTAACTTACTTAGGGCTTAGCGATATAGCCCCTCTTAGACATTTGGTTCAGGTAAGGAAGGTTCCTTTTCACAGGGTGCATGGTCACACTTTCAAGTGTCTAATAATATATGGACCTTTGAACAAAAAGTGCATGGCACACTTTCAAATGTCTAATAATACATGGACGTTTGAACAAAGGAGTGACCACCTTTCTCAATCTTAATATTTAAACAAGACAATCTCACAAATAAATACCCACCCATAGTCACTCTCATCTTGGCACTATCCTTCAAATACAAATCAGATAAAATATCTTTCCTAACTAAAAATCCACACACAGGCCACGAAGTTTGACCCACTTTGAATCAAGACTATCTACATGTAGGATCAGTCGCTCATTCCGGTACTTTGGAACCCTCTTGTTTGTGTCGGCCTATGAAAAATGCAACGATTCAAATGTTTGTGCCAGTGAAACATTTTATGTATATACTCAACAATATTTATATATGCAAAGTTCTTGTTTGGTTTTTCACAAGCAATTAACCGTCAAACATCTTTTCATAAGCGACTCAAAAAGCGCCCAACATTTTTTATTTCAATTGCGATTTTTATTACATATTTCAATTGCGATTTTTATTACATTTTTATTACATATTTAAGAAAATAGAATGGATTGGAGAAGGTAAAATGTAACAATGATCTATTGGAATTTCAAAATCCATATAATCCATATAAAATTTCAAAATTTAGATTTCCACAATAAATTGAAATTTGAAAAACATTTTCCATCAAATGAAGATTTTAAACATTATTCAAATGTTTTGGAAAATGACTTGTTTTTCTTTATAACTAAAAATAAACATTTACATGTTAGGGTCAACCTTGACTTGGGAATGGGCAAGGAGGTAAGTGGTTTAAGGCACATGGTTTTAGTGGTCAGTGGTTTCTTGCTAGCTGTATTTGCATTAAAAGAACCTTATAAACATGGTTGTCATATTCCATTGTAATGTTCCAAAGTGAGTATGAGATGCTCTTGGTAGCCTTGGCCGATCAATAATAAATTTATTAAATTTTTAATTGAATTTTGATATCTAATTACAGAAATGTGTTTTACAATTTACCTAATTTAAAATTAAATTTTATATGTTCTTGATTTTATAATTTTTCTTTTTACTATTCTTGAATCAATTGAATTTTACTACTAATATTTTACTACTTACTTTGTAAGATTGAGAGTATTTCCCTAACATGGTTGTATACTTATATGAGTATAATATTTTTTATTCTTGTAATTATAAGCTCACATATTATAAGTTTTTTTATTTTTTATTTTTTAATATTATTATTTTTATTGAGCCCACATGTGTGAGATCACTCTTAAAGACCAGACACATCTCTCCCATTTGAGTCGTAGAAAGTGCCTCTAGGCACAAATATTGTCTAAAGACACTTAAAGTTAAAATAAGGGTGATATACAAGATTTAAAGAGTATGAAGAGACACATGTTACATGCATAAAGTATAAATATAAAAGTTAATAAATATATAACATGACATTACATTTCTATTATAATATTACTATTGTATTTATTCATTGGATATCACTTTAATTGTAATTATATCCTATGCCAAGGCCATGGTTATAACCACACCCCTTAAATCATATATATACAAAAGAGACATTTGTTTAGAAATGTTATCTTTTTCATTGACATATTGTAAAAGGAGGTTTCCCTCTCAAGAAGTATTCTTATAAATCTCTTTATTTGATTCTTAAGGCATTCAGTTTCCCTTTCTTCCTATTTTATTGTATTTTGGGAAATTGGTACCTAAAATTTGTTATGAAACCTATTTTCTCTATAACTTATTTTAAGAGACGTTTTAGAAAGCCATTTTTTTGGGATTCCCAAGAGACATACCAAAGTACCTATGGTAAATATTCAAGGTCTTGGTTTACTGAAGTTAGGACTTTTATAAAGTCTAAAATTTAGTCGCAAACAATTGAATTGGGTAAAATTTTATATATGAATATTTCAAACTACAATTTGAGTTCTACATATTGAGTCATAAAGAAATGGAATATGGAATTTCTGATAAAATGTTCATAATCTTAATAGACAAATCATACATGTGTATAAGGTTGTACAAGTTCTCTCTCTAGAAAGAGACAAAAACAAAAACAAAATCGAAAAGTTATTACTAGAATTTTGTCAAACCTATGGAATTGTAGATAATGAATATGCAACTTTTATAAACAAAATCTTTAGAATTAGTGGGAGGGGGGGGGGGGGGGGATTTCATATTTATATCAAGAGAAATTCAACTAGAAAAAAACCTTTAAAGCAAGGTTTTACGACTATGTTAACTTGTAATTTGTATAACTTCTAGTTGGAAGATTTATTTAGGGTGATTCAAAAGGAAGCATTATGTTTTTCCATGATTATTCAAAGAGTAGAGAACATTGAGGCGGCAATAATAACAAATGTCACTAGTACAAAATGAGAGATAATTGACCACGCGACCAAAAAATTTGGTCACCACAATTTTTCAAGGGATAAATGGGGAAGCTTGAGCAATTTAAAGTGAGTGAACTAAAAACAACCAAGATAAATGACCAATTTGTTCACAGGATGAAATATATGACTAGGTAACAAGTAACTAAACTAAAAATGACCACTTAACAATAACATTAAGAATGTGAATTGGTAGTTTATTTAGTAATTTTTATTCGTGTCACTCCAACAATGGAAATTACAATTTCGACAATGAATTTGTGGGCCACCAAGAAGAAGGTCAATTGAGGGCACACATGCTAGCTTATTTTATTTTGTATTTGATTAGGTTAATTGCATATATTTTGTAAATAAGTAGGTCCCTTATTATAAAAAAGGATACCTCTCTCTAATAGAAGCATATTCTTTGTGCAACAAAACCTTTTCTCCCTTTCTACTGTTGTTTGCTAGTACTTGAGTTCGTTTATTTATGTTTTTTAATTTATTGACCTAAGTTCTCCTAGCAAAGCAAGTGTGCCTCCCTCCATGGATTCCCCTTGTCTCTATCTTTTTGAATGATTCTCCTTCTAAGATTTAGCCATGCCATTGGCTATTCAATCTCCTAGCCGTTTTCCTTTTCTCTGCAAGAAACTCCATGCAAGGCTGAGGGTGCTCCAACTCAGCTCAACGTTTTAGTCGTGTCACTCCAATATGAATTAGTAGTTTATTTAATCATTTTTAGTCATCTCACTCCAACAATAGAAAATTACAATTTCGAAAATAAATGTGTACGATTTACTAAATTTTTTCAATCCATTTGGATTTAGAGAAGCATATGTAGTGTTAAATTTTAGTAAACTATAAGATTGTACATTGATTAAGAGGCATGAGTGATCATGTTAATTGTGCCACTCAACTACAATATAAGGGGTTCAAGTTCTATGGGTACTAGTGGGTCAGTGGTTTATAAGTTATCATGTTAGTGGGTTAGGGTATAGATGTTAAGGCTCGGTACGAGGTGACATGATTAGACGTTGAAGCTTCCAAGGTGCATGATTTCATTGCATGGGTCTGGTTTGGGATTTCCCATATGTCTTGATTTCATGCTCATATTTGTTTTAGTTCATATCCATCGACTCACCTTTGTGAGTGAGAATCAATTTCTATATTGAACGAAGAATCAAATACAGAGGGATTAAAAATGAAAACCTCACCACTTTGTGATTTTAAAGGTGGAAGGTTTTTTGTTACATGGTTGTCCTTGTAATTTATTGGTATAACACCCCAGTTTTGACCTCGGTTGCATGATGCATATAATGTAATTAATCGTGTTGAGGAGCTAAAGGTAAAAGCCCCAACATCAATTTGGTTGTGTATGTTTCAGAAAAAGGGCTAGTTGCACATGGTATATCATGCTATCCAGCACATTATAGTTTGGGATCATGTAAATGCGCACATCAATTAAAATAAACCTACAACCAGCTACGACGATGCAACGTTGAACGAAAAGGGCATGATTCGAAAGGATAAGGGTGGGGGATGTCAAACCTTGGGCTATGGAGGTGGGGAATCCATGTGTCATCACCCTGTTTGATTTTCCCATCTTCCCTTGTCTCATCCAACTACCACTTTAATGTTTTGTTGAGTAGTTAAGGCAGTTATGGCTAGGAGTGGAGTATTGCAGGACTGCCAGTCCTTTCCTACATGCACACTCCACCAGCGGGTTGGCCTCATGTTGGCAAGCAAAACCACCACCGCCATTCTCTCCACGAGAGGCCATTCTCTCCATTCTCTCCATTGTCGGTTCACTCTCATGCAGGGACACGCAGGAGGGTGCTGGTTAATCTTCCTCACACATGGAGTCGACATTCTTTCGTCCACCATTGCCGGACTATGAAGAATCGATGTGGTTTTCTTTTTTTGTTGATGGGCTATTGTTTTCCATATTTATTTCCCGCGTCCTTAACCCTCACGCATAGATTGATTGAGAATTGGCTCTTTTTCCAGTTCTGTCTATGTAACTTTCTTCAGTGTTTGCGTTGAGGTGATGTGTACTGTGGACTTTTAGATGTTGGACGACCGTTGATTCCACATCCATTGGTTGAGTCCTCACATGTCTATGCTTGGAGCTCTGCTTCTTTCCCAATTGTGGACTGCGTATTGTTGCCATCGTTTCATTTTGAGTTTAGGTTGTTGATGTACCCTGGTTTTGGGTTGTTGCTGAGTTATTTTGGCTATGCTAGGGCCAAGAACAACTATGAGTTGTGTTGTGGATTTGAGCCGTGTTCACCTTTTGTTTGGGGTTGTCACCCGGTTGTCTTTTCCTTCTTCATAGAGCTGTGAATGGGTTGTTTTGCTGTGGTATGTAGTGGTTGGTCTTCGGACTATTGAGAGTGGGAATAGAGGCTGCGTATGCTTGAGAGGACTAGTGTTTGAGACCACCAGCTTAGAATTTAGCCTTTCCTAGCTCCTTGATGGCCTAGTAAACCCTACGGTGTGGGTTTGGCTGATTTTTGAACCTTGGCTATGTCTAAGCCTACTTGACTCTTATTCCTTGAGGAATCATGCCCAACTTGGGGGTGGTAGTGTTGCTGAGAGATTGATGAGCACGCTGGCCTATGGTTGGGTGGAACGTTGCAGCAACCTAGCTTGTTGCAGGGCGAGTTCTTCATTGAAATATAAGTACTCCTGACTATTTCATCTCTGCAATTATATCTACTGTTTCATGAGAAATCATGAACATGTTGAATGCTGGAATGTATATGTTTGCTTCTGCTGAAGGTTGAGTAACTATGTATCCTTGTATTATTTATGCATGTTAGTATGTATTATGTTAAGATTTTTAATTTCAGCATTTATCCTTGTTCATGTTCATGGGGTTGTTTGCTTGTTTGTTTGGCGTTAGTAGCATCCTCTTGGCAGGTCGGAGGGTCGGGGATGTTACAATATGGACAAATCCAGGACTTGCATGCCTAGAGGTAGCAAGACTATGAAGACAAACCAACTGTTGTGTGGAAGAGGAGTTCCATGCGAGGATGTGGGACTTGAAAAGTGGAAAAACCAACGATAACATGGACCTGGCTGAATATGTTCTTGATTCTGACAAATGTGACTAGCAACCCTCTGGAGAAAGGGATAAGGCAACCCGTCCATAATCAAAAGTTGGTGAGCAAATTCTGCAATCCTCTGTAAGATACCGACTAAGCTGGTAATGTCGAGGGTGTAAGTACGATCCATGCAGGTAATGGTTTAATTATGAAAAATTCCAAGGAGTGGTAAAGGTAAGAGACCTCATACCATGTGGATATTTGAATGTTATACTATGTTCACATAGAAAGGTGTCATGCCTGTATATGTTGATTGATCTTAGTATCCCAAGGAAAGTAAGTACCGATGATCTTGATTATAGTAATGCATCCTATATGAAGTAGTCATGGTTAGGTCATGGATGGTATGTTGAATGCATAGTATTTCTAAATCAATGCAAGGTAGCATTGAATGGATATGCATTAAAAAGATTTTATGAATCTTGTAGTCATGCATTGAATGGATGCATAGGAAGGGTGTGAGTGGCTGATTGCATAAGTATAGGTGCAAATGTTATGATACATTGCATGAATGCATTGAGATGAGTGCATGTGATATTATGAATAACTAATGGCTGAAATGATGAATTGATGACAATTCAAGAACCATTTCAAAGGTTGTTATGAATGCAGGATAGTAAGTGCATAAAGAGGATAGTCATGATCAATTGGCTGCCGGAAATGCTCTATGGAAGAGCAAGGTGGTACAAATGACACGCTTGTGAAGTAAGGAGTATCTAAACATTTCATTTAATTGCATGAATGATGTGACTATACCTTGCAAATGTTAGTATGATAATTATTGCGTGAAGTAAATGAGTTTTGGTAATATTGATGTGATTAACAACTGGAAGTGTCTGGATTCTATAATTCTGAAAATACTTCAGTGATTATTGCAACAATTAAAAAGTTATATGCATCAAGACTTACCAAGTGTTTGGCTGACTGAGGTTCAGGCTCAGGTAGATTGTTTGGGCCATGGCAACGGGGGTAAGACCATGACAAGAACCAAAATCTACCATGTGAAAGGGCCAAACCTCATGAGAAGAGTATCATGGCTGTGAAGCTAGTTTGTATGCATAATGGGTTGTTAAATTTGAATTGTGAATTTCGGATTTAAGAAATTGTTGACAACTACTAATCAATATTGGCTTGCATAATATTGTGTCAGGAGGACGCATTGTAAGTGGGTATTCATATTATGCTAGGAGCATAAAATTATAATGGGCATAGTGGTGCTACTTACAAGAGACCCACAATTGAGGATCAACTCATTGCCAAGCAAACTAATTTCTGTATTAGACAGAATTGCAAATTCCTATTGAATTTGATTACTAATGTCATTGCTTGGTTATGGAACAATCAATTTGGATTGTATTATCAAATAATGATTGACTGTTTGGCTATTTGATGAATGTGATAGGGGTACACATTGCAGAAAGACCATGTGTGATGGCCTGCAAGAGCCAAACTTCATGGGAAGGTTCTCCCTTATCTTGTAAATGGGTTTCAGGTGAAACTCCATTGGACATTTTGGAAATGTCTCATCTGCACTACATGTTTGGTAAGCAACATGAGTGAGATGGTATAGATTATGTTGGTAATACATGTGTGGATATGAAATGTAAAAAGGAGTTGGGATGGCTAACCGAGTGACTGTCAACTCAGAGAAGGGAGCCCCATTCCTCCTTAACGAAGCAATACTGCATCGGCAAATGGATAAGTGTTCTATGACCCTTGCTAAGAACATGCATGTCAAATTATTAAAATTCCATATGTAGAACATGTTTTGATTTTATTTCCATAATGTCCTATTGCTTGAGTATGAATAGGGCCTACATGGCACACATCGGGAAAGGGTGCACACTTTTCCAATGTCGAGTCATGAAAGGGAGTGGATGCACTCCTGGTGTCTCAATACTTGATAGTGAATGATACGAAATATGATTACAGTTTTAGAGCAATAATGCTGATGAGTTTACTTATAGTGCTTGTGTTGACAGACTAAATAGATGTAGTTGGGTGTTGCACCCTAAAGAGAAAAAGAAAACGGTTGTTGTGAGGGATTGCAGAGTAAGGGTTATTGTTGATATAAGTGTGCATTATTGTTGATATAAGTGTATGTTGGTATAAGTGTATTGTCTATATAAGTGTATGTGTTATTGTTGATATAAGTGTACGTTGGTATAAGTGTATGTTGGGCTGTTATATGCCTAGGGATCCATAGTAGATCCTGGACCTGGAAATGGTCATGGTAAGGTTCCAAGCCCCGTCGACATGAGGGTGTACTTGCTGGACATTAGTTATTTGATGTTGTGGAGTAGCATGCGTGTTGACCTAACATCCAAGTCCATAGGAGATCCCAAGGCTTGCAAAGCGAAGGAGGATCTTGTGGACCAACGAGGAAACACACAATATAGATAAGTATTAGATTATTTTGCTTATGAATATACATGTGTATATGATTGGTTATGATGTTTTAAGCTCTTGTTCTAGAGATAAAACCGATGAGAATAAACTAAACATGTGAATCTATTCAATGTTGGATATAGGTATCGCTGGGAGCAAGGACTATGAGAGAATCCTAAGGGTGCATGTGGACATGTGACTGTCCTCGAGAGCTCAGAATGAGTGGTAATGAAAAAGGTGCTAGTGGGACTGTGAAGGTCCTAGCAGCCAAGAGTTGTAGACAAACCATGTGGAGAGACTCCATGGTTGAGAGGTATGAGATAGACTAGAGACACTAAGTGTCATGACCAAGAGGGATTGGTCCAGCATTCACAGTGAAGTGAAAGAGGCTGAGAGCATGAAAAGCCACAGCGGTGGTGTGGGTTCTAGGATGGAACAAAACAAAGAGGGGAAAAACTCTTGCTGCTCTCTCTTGCCTTTTGATTATATATACATATATATTTATGCATTTTGAAAACAAAAGATTGTTCAATGCATGTATGATTGGAAATGGAATGTGTGTATTTGCTTAAAGTAAATTGTGAATGCTGGAATAGTTAATTCCCTGCCCAAGAATGGACATGAATGAGCTCATGTGCATGTTGGGAAGGCATGAAAAATAGGAAAGTCTCCTTGATGAGACTTGGGGGCTGTCATACCAATTGTGCAATTAACTGACTGATTTTAATGTCTATATTATGCTTGGACTGACAAAATTTCAATGGTGTATTTCACAGGTGAGAAAAGCAAAACCCAGTGGTGCACATTGATCATGGCAGTAGATCAAAAGTTGTTGTACTTGGCTGGAAGTCTCCTTCAAATTATTGCCAAGACCTAAGAGAATCTTGGAGAGATGCTCAAGATACAGAAAAGGTAGAATGAAATGAACCACCAGATTTCATTGGATTCTATTGGTTTGCAAAGGGAGGTGAAAAGCCTTCTAGGAGAAATCGACAAAGGAAAGGAAGGTGGATCAGTGATGGGACATCCATCCAAGTGACCTGTTACGAAATGGTCCAGGCATGAAGGCTCAAGGGAAATTGAGCAGTTAAAGATGAAGCAGCCAGTGAAATGCTAGGGATGCGAAGGACATCATTTACACCGGGACTTCCCAATTAGGGAACATGAAGAGGGAAATAGCCACAAAGTTCCTAGGCTTATAAATAAGATGAAAGCTGAGAACTAGCAGGAGAAGTTCATGGAAGTCGAGGGGCTTGGTCCCGAATGTTCAAAGTAAATAATTGAACGTGGGACAGATCTGCAAAAATTATGAAAATTTGGATGTGCAAATTGTATATGTATTCCTATGTATTGGAACACTGAGGACGGTGTTATTCCAAGGGGGAGGGTAATGTAACACCCCGATTTTGACCCTATTTGCATGATGCATATAACGTAATTAATTGTGGTGAGGAGCTAAAGGCAAAATCCCCACCATTTATTTGGTTGTGTATGTTTCGCCAATAGGGTTAATTGCCAATGGTATATCATGCTATCTGGCACATTATAGTTTGGCATCATGTAAATATGCACATCAATTAAAATAAACCTACATCCAGCTACGACGGTGCAACATTGAATGAAAGGGGAATGATTCCAAATGATAAGGGTGGGGGATGTCAAACCTTGGGCTATGGGGGGGGGCGAATCCATGTGTCACCACCCTGTTTGATTTGCCCATCTTCCCTTGTCTCATCCAACTACCACTTTAATGTTTTGTTGAGTAGTTGAGGCAGTTATGGCTGGGAGTGGAGTGTGGCAAGACTGCGAGTCCTTGTCCACATGCACACTCCACCATCAGGTTGACCTCACGTTGGCAAGCAAACCCACCACCGCCATTCTCTCCACAGGAGGGCATTCTCTCCATTCTCTCCATTGTCGGTTCACTCTCATGCAGGGACGCGTAGGAGGGGGCCGGTTAATCTTCTTCACGCATGGAGTCGGCATTATTGACTCCACCATTGCAGGACTATGAAGAATCGCTATGGTTTCCTTTTGTTGTTGATCGACTTTTTTTTCCATATTTATTGGCTGCGTCCTTTCCCCTCACGCACAGATTGATTGAGAATTAGCTCTTTTTCCAGTTCTGTTTGTGGAACTTTCTTCAGCATTTGTGTTGAGGTGCTGTGTGCTGTCGACTTTTAGATGTTGGACGACCATTGATTCCACATTCGTTGGTTGAGTCCTCACATGTCTATGCTGGGGGCTCTACTTCTTTTCGAATTGTGGACTGCGTAATGTTGCCATTGTTTCATTGTGAGTTTGGGATGTTGATGTACCCTAGTTTTGGGTTGTTGCTAAGTTGTTTTGGCCATGCTAGGGCAAAGAAAAACTCTGATTTGTCTTATGTATTTGAGCCGTGTTCACCTTTTGTTTGGGGTTGTCACCCGGTTGTCTTTGCCTTCTTCACAAAGCTGTGAATGGGTTGTTTTGCTGTGGTATGCAGTGGTTGTTCTTTGGATTGCTGAGACTGCGAATAGAGGCTAGGTATGCTTGAGAGGACTAGTGTTTGAGACCACTAGCTTAGCATTTATCCTTTCCTAGCTCCTTTATGGACTGGTAAACCCTACGGTGTGGGTTTGGATGATTTGTGAACCTTGGCTATGTGTAAGCTTGCTTGACTCTTATTCCTTGAGAAATCATGCCTAGCTTGAGGGTGGCAGTGTTGCTGAGAGATTGATGAGCATGTTGGCCTATGGTTGGGTGGAACGTTGCAGCGACGTAGCTAGTTGCGGGGCAAGTTCTTCATTGAAAGATAAGTACTCCTAACTATTTCATCTCTGTAATTATATCTACTGCTTTATGAGAAATGATGAACATGTTAAATGCTGGAATGTATATGTTTGCTTCTGCTGAAGGTTGAGTAACTATGTATCCTCGTATGTTTTATGCATCTTAGTATGTATTATGTTAATCTTTTTAATTTCATCATTTATCCCTGTTCATGTTCATGGGGTTGTTTGCCTGTTTGTTTGGCGTTAGTAGCGTCCTCTTCGCCGGTCGGAGGGTCGGGGACATTACAATTGGCATAGCCAATCTATCCCCATTTTTTGTCACCTATATCTCTTCAAAGCATAGAATGTGTGAGATTAGTTTTCAAAGTTCTTCTGAATTGAAGTTCATTACAGTCCATCTTGTGAATTGAGATCTATGAAAATAGAGATTGTGAAGCCACATCCCACATCCCACAAGTTGCGGAAAAGATATTTGTGGAAGAAGATCTGCGGGGAATAGAATTTACTAAAGGACGTTTCCGCATCCCATATCTCAGACTTGCTCAAAGGAGAATTGTGGAAGGAGATTGTTGTTAGGAAATTCAACCTCTTAATAGAAGTCTTGGACAAATTTGATCATTCAAACCATCGCCAATTCGTCAATCTAAGACCCATAACGTAATTTAAAAATGCATTAAATGAAAACATACACAAATGGCATCTTCATCATATTTCATTAAGCAAATACAATTGCAGAGATTAACTTAGACAAGAATACTTATCCTGAAAGACATTTGTCTCGCAACCAGCTACGTCGTTGCAATGTTCCACCCAAACATAGGCCAAAGTGCTCATCAATCTCTCAATAGCACTACCACCCCTGAGCTGGGCATGATTCCCACAAGGAAGAAGGAACACTAGCAGGCTCACACATAGCTAAGGATACAACAAAACCTAGAAAATCCACCATAGTTGGTGTTACAGTTGATTTTACAACACATGGTGGACCACACCTTTATGGCCTTCCTTGTCCCTCTGCAGACTCTTTGGAACCCATGGACCATTTTTTTTACCTTTGATGTTTCCAAGATCATCCCTAAAAACATGTATTATTTGCTATACGTGACTTTTAAACCTATTCTCGCATATATATGCGGATATGACCCTAAAACCCGTGTCCATCGAGATGTGTGCAAAAGGCCAAATAGTTTTGGAGTTTTCCTTGATGTGGATCCAAATCACTTGTCTATTGGGATTCCATATGCCTTGATATCGCTCATATTCGACCTTCCATTACCCCATTGAAGCACTATATAAGGAACCCTTTGGATACATTGAAAGGAGAGGAATTGAAGAGCAAGAAAAGTATAGTCCATTGTTGCCAGAGCTTATACTTGAGTCTGCATCCCTTTGTCCCTTGGACCAGTTTGTGTTCTTCCCAAGCTTTCATTTGCTTGTGAGATTACTATCAAGAGATGTAGGATTGAAGTGGTGGAGGCCCAGGTGGAGGACTCATATTCTTGGATTTGTGGACGTGTCGACAGAGGTTGTCACTATTGTAATCTCTAATTTATATTAATAGAAATATCTTTTCCTGTCCAATAATGTGTATTTAAATGAGTATTGAATGCATGGATGCTTTTAAATCCTTATATGTTATTGATTATATATTCTAGAGTAGGTATAACACAATTATATATAGCATGCTTATCTTGTTTGCTTAATGTTGAGAGAGCAAATTGTTAATACAAGCGAGAGTGGAAAAGCTCGATGGGGATCTACATCAACCATATGGAAGAAGGTATGTTTCGAGATCCTTTAGTGTTAGATGTTTGGTTTCTCTTGCATATAGGAAAGGATTGATTTCTGTGGTTACTCTATCTATTGTGGTACCCCAATCCATAGGAAGTTTTCTCCATAACAAAATTGGTGACCATACTAGGGAGTTCCTAGTCATTTCATTTAGGGGTTTTTATCAGCATTCAATGTTCTTGAATTGCTTTGATTTCTCTGTTTCTGAGTTGGGTCTGGGGGCATGTTTGCCTGGTAGTGTCTGATCGGAGTAAATTTTTTCTCAGATTGTCTGTTTACCTTCTTTTTTATCTCTTTTTCTTCCTGTACATGAGTTTAGTCTTCACAGTCATTTGTACATGTGGTTTTTAGTGGGATATCTGTGTATATACGTAGGTTTTCTGCACATAGTTGCGTATTCCCTGTTTTTTTCCTTTGTGGGGAAGATTAAGTGTTGCTGGGTGAGTTTTGATGATTGCTGAGTCTTCTTGGATGCTTCTAGACTCTGTATATACCTCTATTTTTCACCAAAGATGCTTTTTAGTTTGAATATTTTAAGAATGTTCTTGTCATTGCATTTTCTATTTTTTGTTTTTGGATTAGTGCGTTAGGTCTCTTTTACCTTAGAGCTTTGAGTGGGTGCTATTTGATAGTTCTTGTAGAGTCTAGGGGTGGTAGAGTCATTATTTTTCTTTATTATCTCATTTTAATTCAAAAAATACAAAAATATTTTCTTTTTTGCATTATTATGCATTATTGCATTTTGCATGGTACTTGCACTAGGTTTGCTTGGAGAAGTATTAATTAGATTTTCATATAGGAATGATTTCATTTTCATTTGAAGGAAAATTTTGCATTTCACGTAGTAGCATACCCCATTTTTCATTCAACAAGGTGCATTTGCATTGATTATTAGGTGTGCATTTTACTTGTTGTTGCGTCATAACACCATTAGTTGCATGGTCATTTTCCCTTTTGAGTAATAAGCCAATTAAAATCAACGCAGAATAAAATTAAGTACACTCTTTTCTTTTATAGGGTGCACCAACAAGATTAGGTTTTAGGGTCTTGGAATAGTTCATTGTGAGTAAATTCTCCAACACCACTAAACGAAACATGTATGTGTCTCTTCAGGTGAGAGTGTGAAATTCCTTGGTATAATTAGTGTTTCTTAGGATCCTCCTCTTACTAGGGAGTTAATCACGAGGTAGTGTGAGCGGTTAATGATTGGGATGACCCCTGGTCATAACTGAGTAGCATCGAAGATATTTCCATGATTGTATTCATATTTGGGGGCTCTTTCAAGAGTTTCGAGCTTTGCTACCCTACCCATACGGTCAATCCCGCCTGTGACTGTCTACTTGAGCATTGATTATAATGAGGTGACCTTATTTTCCTTACCTAGGTTATCGAGGGGGTACTTCACAGAGGTTATTCTGCAGGTGTCCTCGCCAGGTAGGGGTCGGACAACATAATCGCTATATACATTGAAGCTAAGGGCCACTATAATTGGTTATGAACCTCTGCTTGTTGTGTATGGGAGTCTCAAGCCTCTCCTAGGTGATACATACCTTCTTCATTCAGGAGCTCACATATCCTACCCTTTTTTTCTTGTGATTTGGCTTTACATTGTATAGGTGTATGCTCTGTGCATGTTAGTTTTCCTAGGGTTTGCGTAAGTAGAAAGATTCTTTTTCATTTTTTGAGTCATTGTGGATTCGGGTGTGACACTTAGCCATTCTCATCGTTTAGAGGGACTTCCACATTCCACATCTCCTCCTCCTTTGGCAGATAGAAATAGATAGTCCAGGTGGACTACTTCTCACATTGATTCACACACGATGGCAGATCGCGAGGATGAGATTCCTGAGATGTCTTCTCCACCTCAAGAGTTTGGGGAGGAATATCCTACTCTTGTATATGATCCATCACCAGAAATACCTTCACATTCTAGTTATGATCCCTCATTCACAGGTCGCTGGTATTGGTTTTCGAGTGTTGAGACTCGCCATGAACCCACAAGCACTACTCATGTTCGTTATGGCATCCCTTATATCCCTACACATGATTCAGCACATCATGCCGAGTTAGAAATTGAACCTAGCACTACGCCTGGGGGCACTCCTATTCCTCTCCATGTGGAGAGATTTTGGAGCACTAGTCACATTGCACCTTCCATCCCAGTGGTGGAAGCTACCTCACATGTCCCTCCTAGAACTAGTGTTAGTAGTCATATGCGGATACCAGAACCGAGACAGGTGACCATAGGGAATACCACTTATATCCCTTCACATGTCCCTTCATCCTCAATTCCTACTCCTTCGAATTCATTTTTGACAACCCTTCCTCCCCCTCATTCACATGGCCCTTCAGGTCGGAATGTTGCTACTAGTCATGTTCATACTGAGACTGCTCACACAGTAATATCTCACAGTCAAGTACCTCTTCTTGTCTTAGGAGGTCATATTCCTATTTCTGGATCGTCTTACCATCTATCACAAGGAGTTTCCCATATCCCTAATTATGGAGCTTCTCATGGACAATCTTATGGACCACATTATGGACAGAGCTATCAAACTTATGGGTACGGGTATCAACAACCCACTTACTCCTCTAATTATGGCTTTGCAGCACCACATAGTCAAGGTACACCACATCATAATGCTTCCATGCAACCCTACATGGGTCAAATGGGAGGAGGATATTATGGCCAAGGCCATGGTATTTACGAGCATAGAAAGGGTGGAAGTAAAGGGTGTGGTGGTGGATAGTGTGATCTAATAAACTTAGTGAGTCATGCTTAAAATGTTGTTATTGGGTAGATATTGAGATATTGTTAGTGGATATATGTAGAGATAAAAATACTTGATAGAGGTTCTTGAGAATTACATATTTAAGAAAATGGAATGGATTGGAGAAGGTAAAATGTAACAATGATGTACCATATATGAAGGGGATACAAATCACATAATGAGATGAATGATAGCCACTATAGATCCATCTTAACTATGGCTCTATCAAGCACACCGAGAGGGATCAACTTTCTCTTGAGGTGCAAACCCCTTTTAATTTACAAAAGTCTCTAATAAGTATTCCTAATAAGTAACATTAATAATCATATAATCAAATAGTTTTCCAAATATTGGTTTACTTGTCTTTCTTTAAAGTTAATAATGAATATTAAGAGTAATTAATGAGTAAAATAATCCATATAAAATTTCAAAATCTAGATTTCCACAGTAAATTGGAGTTTGAAAAACATTTTCCATCAAATGAAGATTTTAATCATTTATCCAAATGTTTTGGGAAATCACTTGTTTTTCTTTAAAACTAAAAATAAACATTTACATGTTAGGGTCAACCTTGACTTGGGAATAGGCAAGGAAGTAAGTGGTTTAAGCCACATGGTTTAGTGGTCCCTAGTTTCTTGCTAATTGTATTTGTATTAAAATAACCTTATAAACATGGTTGTAAGAATGTTATAAACATGGTTGAAATATTCCATTATAATGTTCCAAAGTGAGCATGAGATGCTCTTGGTAGCCTTCGCCGATCAATAATAAATCTATTAAATTTTTAATTGAATTTTGATATATAATTAGATAAATGTGTTTTAAAATTTAGCTAATTAAAAATTAAATTTTATATGTTCTTGGTTTTATAATTTTTCTTTTTACTATTCTTGAATCAATTGAATTTTACTACTTACTTTGTAAGATTGAGAGTATTTCCCTAACATGCTTGTATATTTATATGAGTATAATATTTTTTATTCTTGTAATTATAAGCTCACATAATATAAGTTTTTTTATTTTTTATTTTTTAATATTATTATTTTTATTGATCCCACGTGTGCGAGCTCACTCTTAAAGACCAGACACATCTCTCCCATTTGAGTTGTAAAAAGCACCTCTAGGCACAAATATTGTCTAAAGACACTTCGAGTGAAGATAAGGGTGATATACACAATTTAAAGAGCATGAAGAAACACATGTTACATGCATAAAGTATAAATATAAAAGTTAAGAAACATATAATATGACATTACATTTCTATTATAATATTACTATTGTATTTATTCATTGGATATGACTTTAATTGTAATTATATCCTATGCCAAGACCATGGTTATAA
This sequence comes from Pseudotsuga menziesii, assembly GCA_001517045.1. Classification (NCBI taxonomy): domain Eukaryota; kingdom Viridiplantae; phylum Streptophyta; class Pinopsida; order Pinales; family Pinaceae; genus Pseudotsuga; species Pseudotsuga menziesii. Next base: position 154,068 of record LPNX010007469.1, on the reverse strand, counting down.
CCACACCCCTTAAATCATATATCTACCAAAGAGACATTTGTTTAGAAATGTTATCTTTTTCATTGACATATTGAAAAAGGAGGTTTCCCTCTCAAGAAGTATTCTTATAAATGTCTTTATTTGATTCTTAAGGCATTCAGTTTACCTTTCTTCCTATTTTATTGTATTTTGGGAATTTGCTACCTAAAATTTGTTATGAAACCCAGTTTCTCTATAACTTATTTTTAGAGACGTTTTAGAAATCCAATTTTTTGGGATTCCCAAGAGACATACCAAAGTACCTATGGTAAATGTTGAAGGTCTTGGTTCACTGAAGTTAGGACTTTTATAAAGGCTAAAATTTTGTCGCAATCAATTGATTTGGGTAAATTTTTATATATGGATATTTCAAGCTACAAATTGAGTTCTACATATTGAGTCATAAAGAAATGGAATATGGAATTTATGATAAAATGTTCATAATATTAATAGACAAATCATACATGTCTATAAGGTTGTACAAGTTCTCTCTCTAGAAAGAGACAAAAACAAAAACAAAATCGAAAAGTTATTACTAGAATTTTGTCAAACCTATGGAATTGTAGATAATGAATATGCGACTATTATAAACAGAATCTTTAGAATTAGTAGGGGGGGGGGATTTCAGATTTATATCAAGAGAAATTCGGCTAGAAAAAAATCTTTAAAGCAAGGTTCTACAACTATGTTAACTTGTAATTTGTATAACTTCTAGTTGGAAGATTTATTTAGGGTGATTCAAAAGGAAGCAATATATTTTTCCATGATTATTTAGAGAGTAGAGAACATTGAGGAGACAATAATAACAAATGTCACTAGTACAAAATGAGGATAAGTGACCACGCGACCAAAACATTTGGTCACCACAAATTTTCAAGGGATAAATGACGAAGGTTAAGCAATTCAAAGTGAGTGAACAAAAAACAACCAAGATAAATGACCAATTTGTTCACAGGATAAAATATATGACTAGGTAACAAGTAACTAAACTAAAAATGACCACTTAACAATAACATTAACAATGTGAATTGGTAGTTTATTTAGTCATTTTTATTCATGTCACTCCAACAATGGAAATTACAATTTCGACAATGAATTTGTGGGACACCAAGAAGAAGGTCAATTGAGGGTGCACATGCTAGCTTATTTTATTTTGTATTTCATTAGGTTAAGAGCATATATTTTGTTAATAAGTAGGTCCCTTATTATAAAAAAGGATACCTCTCTCTAATAGAAGAATCTTCTTTGTGCGACAAAAAAATTGTGCCCTTTATATTGTTGTTTGCTAGCACCTGAGTTCTTTTTTTTTAATTTATTGACCTAATTTCTCCTAGCAGAGCGAGTGTGCCTCCCTCCATGGATGCCCCTTATCTCTGTCTTTTTGAATGATTATCCTTCTCATATTTAGCCATTCCATTGGCTATTCAATCTCCTAGGATTTTTCCTTTTCTTTGCAAGAAACTCCATGCAAGGCTGAGGGTGCTCCAACTCGGCTCAATGTTTTAGTCGTGTCACTCCAATATTAATTGGTAGTTTATTTAGTCATTTTTAGTCATCTCGCTCCAACAATAGAAAATTACAATTTCGACAATGAATGCATACAATTTACTAAATTTTTTCTCTCCATATGGATTTAGAGACCGATATGTAGTGTTAAATTTTAGTAAACTATAACATTGTACAATGATTAAGAGGCATGAGTGATCATGTTAATTGTGCCACTCAACTACAATATAAGGGGTTCAAGTTCTGTGGGTACTAGTGGGTAAGTGGTTTATAAGTTATCATGTTAGTGGGTTAGGGTCTCGATGTTAAGGATAGGTACGAGCTAAGGGGATTAGACTTTGAAGCTTCCAAGGTGCATGATTTCATTGCATGGGTCTGGTTTTCCAACTACACAAGTATTTAACATGGGTTGGTTGTGTTAGGTTAGTGTCTTAGGGGAATTATTTGGGATTTCCCATATGTCTTGATTTCATGCTCATATTTATTTTATTTCATATCCACCGACTCACCTTTGTGAGTGAGGATCAATTCCTCTATTGAAAGAAGAATCAAATAGAGAGGGATTTAAAATCAAAACCTCACCATTTTGTGATTTTAAAGGTGGAAGGTTTTTGGTTGCATGGTTGTCCTTGTAATTTATTTGCATAGCCAATCTATCCCCATTTTTTGTCACCTATATCTCTTCAAAGCATAGAATGTGTGAGATTGGTTTTCAAAGTTCTTGTGAATTGAAGTTCATTACAGTCCATCTTGTGAATTGAGATCTACAAAAATAAAGATTGTGAAGCCACATCCCGCATCCCACAAGTTGTGGAAAGGATATTTCTAGAAGAAGATATGCGTTGAATAGAATTTACTAAATGACATTTTCGCATCCTGTATCTCGCAAGTTGCTCAAAGGAGAATTGTGGAAGGATATTGCTGTTAGGAAATTCAACCCGTTAACAGAAATCTAGGACAAATTTGATCATTTAGAGCATTGCCAATCGATCAATCTAAGACCCATAACGTAATTTAAAAATGCATTAAATGAAAACATACACAAATGCATACAATTTCAATTATATAGCATAAGCAATTCATCAATTCAACACATTAGGCATGTTCATCATATTTCGTTAAGAAAATACAATTGCAGAGATTAACTTAGAGAAGAATACTTATCCTAAAATAAGTTTGTCCTGCAACCAGCTACGTCGCTACAATGTTCCACCCAACCATAGGTCAAAGTGCTCATCAATATCTCAGTAGCACTACCACCCATGAGTTAGGCATGATTCCCACAAGGAATAAGGAACACTAGCAAGCTCACACATAACCAATGATACAACAAAACCCAGAAAATCCAACACAGTTGGTGTTACAGTTGATTTTACCACACATGGTGGATCACACCTTTATGGCCTTCCTTATCCCTCTAGAGACTCTTTGGACCCCACGCACCATTTTTGTACCATTTATGTTTTCAATATCATCCCTAAAAACATGAATTATTTTCTATACGCGACTTTTAAACCTATTCCCGCATATATACGCGGATATGACCCTCAAACCCGTGTACATTGGGATGTGTGCAAAAGGCCAAATAGTTTTGGATTTTTCCTTTATGTGGATCTGAGTCACTTGTCTCTTGGCCTTCCATATGCCTTAATATCACTTGGATTTGACCTTCCATTAACCCATTGAAGCACTATATAAGGAACCCTTTGGATACATTGAAAGGAGAGGAATTGAAGAGCAAGAAAACTATAGTCCATTGTTGCCGGAGCTTATACTTGAGTCTGTACCCCTATGTCCCTTGGAGGACTTTGTGTTCTTCCCAAGATTTCCTTTTCTTGTGAGCTTTCTATCAAAGATGGAGGATTGAAGTGGTGGAGGCCCAAGTGGAGGAGTCAGTTTCTCCAATTCGCAGACGTGCCAACAGAGGTTGTCACTATTGTACTCTCTGATTTATATTAATAGAAATATATTTTCCTATCCAATAATGTGTATTTAAATGAGTATTGAATCCATGGATGATTTTAAATGCTTATATTTTATTGATTATATATGCTAGAGTAGGTCTAACACAATTATATATAGCATGCTTGTCTTGTTTGTTGAATGTTGAGAGAGCAAATTGTTAATACAAACGAGAGTGGAAAAGCTCAACGGGGATCTACATCAACCATCCGGAATAAGGTATGTTTTGAGATCCTTTAGTGTTAGGTTTTTGGTTTCTCTTGCGTATATGAAAGGATTGATTTCTGCAGTTACTCTGTTTTTTGTGGTACCCCAAGCCGTAGGAAGTTTTTTCTGTAACATTTGGGTTTATCAGGAGGCAAACAAACAAGCCAATATACTTTTGGGTTTGTCAGGATAATCATCTAAGAAAACTAACAGTTGCATTTATCAGGATACTCATCCAAGCCAACTCACAGATGGGCTTATCACGCTACAAATCCAAGCCATCTCACGGCTGGGTTTATCAGACTGTAGTCAGTCAAGCAAACATTGAAAATAAGGACTAGCCAAGACAACTAATAGATGGGTTTATCAGGCTGGAAAGGATATCGAAATATTAAACTACTAAGCTAGTGAGATCAACCATCGAGTTATGGACACCTGCAATAGATCGGGCTTGGCTCCTAAAACATCTACACACCCAACATAAGGAAGCATCCCCTTCTCTGCTACAGAGTCCCTCATTCTATGCTGTCCATTCTAGTGTTGTTCAGGGGGTGAAGAGAAGAAAACCAACCCCTTTAGATCTATTTGTGAGGTTCCTTCCTACACTAGGTTTATCAAGATCATACCAAATTCCACTCCAAACCAGTTTAGAACAAGGAAAAATATGCACACACATCAAACCACAATATCAACACAGTAAAATAGGATTCCACTCACTCTATGACAGAGGAGACCATTGCAAAACAACACTAAGGAAACCACAGATGACCACTCTTTCTCATAAAATCGAGTGATCTCCACTACTCATTCGTTTAACAAACAAAGGAGACCCTGAACATTTGCACGGCTGAGGATAGTAACAATAGGTGAACAACCCAAAACAAAACATGGTTCTGCAAGTAGGATGAACACAGAGCATGCATGAACATAATTGAATAGGGAATGATCATAATGGAACACAAGGTTTCGGTGAGAGGCAGATGATGAACTAGGCATGCACGAATGAGGAATACAAAAAAATTGAAAATGTGAAGGACAAAAAATTAGAAAGGTTTAGCTACGTGAGGAAGCAAGCACATGTGTGAATGAAGGATGGATCATCCAAAAAACGTCCCTCAACTCCCCCAAAATGTGAGGGAGTATGATAAGTGAATGCATGAGGGAATGGCATACATTTTTGGGTTTTTTCTTTCCCATACTCTTCCCATTCCCATACAATACCTTCCTCAACCAACTTCTAGATGATTGGGCACAAAAGGGGAAAAAAGGGTAGATGACAGCTTTGTGGGTTTTCCCCCTTAGGCATTGAATTATCCCCATTGGCTCAAGGGTTTGAATATTTCCCCCTCCTGTTCCTTCTGAAATCATGCCCCCATCTTTTTAATGTGTGATGTATATCTAGTTGTGGTATTTTTATTAATTTGCATTTTACATGATGTATCAAACATATTATGCCTGGCTAGCACATAAACCATCATCATCGGTTTTAATCGACAAAACATAAAACAAAAAACCCATGGGTGGGCCTTTTCCTTGATCTCCACTACATGATTTAATACAATATTTACATCATATGAAATTCAATACCATGGGGTCAGAACTAGGGTGTTACATTCCCTTCTCCCTTCAATAGCATTGTCCTCACTGCTTTACACAATTTAACAAAATGCTACACTGGCACCTCCCTCGGTGATCTGCAAATTTGAACAAAATGGATGTTCCAATCACATGGAATCCTCTCGCTTCCATGTATCCTATTCAGGACCGCAGTGCTTCCTCTACACCTTTATTTATCCAATCGCATGATCTGAAACTCTTCCAAGTCTTTGCTTGCATGCATTAGCACACACCACAGGATATTTTCTGGTCTTGGAGAATCCTTCTCCTCAACTAGGAACATTTCCAACATCTTTGCAAACTAGCAGTGCCTATGCTTGATCCCCAAGCAATGAGTCAATTCTCATATTAGTATTCACAAGATTTTCTCAAAATCCTAGATGAATCACATGCACATGTGTATTAACTTACAATCAGCAAAATTCACCAACTGAACCAAATACTTATCTATATAGGTAGCTTCTTTTGGTTCCATAGGTATCCGACCTGGCTTTAGACAACCATGTCACTCACAACCCTTCCCCACCCCACACCTAGGTGTGCATTAAATGGTAGCAAAATTTATGCATGCCTCGGATCACCTAAAAATTCCTCTCAACCGAGGTCTGACATCTCCATTCTTGAGCCCAACATCTCTGCAAGTGCTTCAATAGCATTTTTTGTTCAAGAGCCTGCACCTCCTTTAGTTGCTTAGCAAGCTCAGGTGCTTCCCTTCCAAACACCACACTGAATTTAATTCATATGTCAGATTCATTCCTATAGGATGCAATCTATAAAAATATTTTCAAAACCATGGCTACATCATATGCTCATGTATATTTAAAGAAAATCAATAACAACAAAAGTTTGATAAGTAAACCAAATACTTATTTGTATAACATCTCCCAACCGAGATCTAGTTATCACTGCTTCAGAGCCTAACACCTCCTTGGGTGCTGAATGGAAGCACTAGTTTATAGGCTTAGCAGCTCTTCTAATGCTCACCACTTCTTAGGTGCTTCCTTTCCATGCACCATAACAGATTAATTCACATGTTAGAATCATTTCTGCAGGATTTATTTTTTTATTTTATTTTATTTTTTTTAACAAGATTTTTGAAATCTTAGCTGAATCGCTATGTACATGTGTAATCACAGAAAATCAACCAGGATTGCCAAGTAATCCAATACTTATCTGTATAGCATCTCTCAACCGAGATCCAATCAGCCCTGCTTTAGAGCCTAACACCTCTCTGGGTGCTCAGTAACACCTCTAGCTTAAGGGCTTGGTGTTAGATTTTTAACATTAAGCTAGCATTATACTAGGATGTTTAACTGAGAGAATAACAAGCACAACAATAAAACACAGGAGACAGTGAACACAGTGTTTTCCCTCGGGGAAACTATAAATGGAGAAAACCACGCAACTTCCTCAGAGATAGAATCAACACCAAAAGTAAAACCTAAAAACATAAAGATGATCTCCCGACAGCAATAGTTTCTCTCTTGTCCCAACAACTTCTCTCTCTCACTCACATTCCCCAATGAGTGAGTCTCTGTATGTTAAATAGAGAGGCTCACTCTCTATTTATATTCTTTCATTCACTTGAAACCCTCTCCAACATGCTGACCTCACTTAACAATTACTTACTAGAGCTGACATCTATAGGAGTGTCTAATAACCCTAGTGCCCCACAACTTGTGGGGACTTTGCCTCCTCCGACCAACAAGCAGGGTTACCCTTAACACAATGGTAGGGACTATTTCCCTGACTTACAATGACTCACCTAGGGTCAACTTCTCTAGGATAGTCTAATAACCCTAGGGCCCAACAACTGTGGCGACTTTAACCCTTGACCAATAGGAGGGTTACCCACAATGACTTGACATGACTTGTTCACATTATAGAACCTCCTGATAAGAACATCAGGGCATGGCATGACTCAAATACAATATAAACACTTCACAGAATAAACATCGAGGTACAATACATAAGATATATAAGTGAATACGTTCCGAAGTTACAATTACATCAACACTCCCTCTTAACTAGGAAGGTATTCTCTCGAAACAATTTATTAGCACAAGTCTTCTTGTCTGTATCGTCTGGATCATCATCGAGTTCTCATCATATTCAAGTCATCGTCATCTTCAGGTAATTTTTATCTTCAAGTCATCTTCATCTGGATTTGGATCATCACTCGATCTCGATCATCTTTGTTGTCCATCAACATCATTGGATCTGGATCACCATGCAATCTAGATCATCATCATTGGATCTAGATCATCACTCGATCTATATCATCACTGTTGGATCATCCTCACTAGATCTAGATCATCACTTGATCTGGATCATCACTATTGGATCATCACTTCATTTGGATCATCACTGGGTTAACATCACTAGTGCTATCTTATGATTCTTCTCATCACAGGAAGTTCTACAAATCCAACCCTTTTTCATGTTGGGTGCAGGCCTAGCCTCCATGTAGTTCTTCTTCAATGCTTATATCTGAGCCTAAGTCAGAATGGCCCATCCAGCACTTACATCTAACCTTGACTCATCAGAAAGGAACTCCCAACACTCACATCTGACCATCAGAGGAACTTAATCCCCTCACCATGTCAGAATGACCCAGACCTTATATCTAACCATGGAAGGAACCGTATCCTCGCACCATGTCAGAATGGCCCAGCCCTTACATCTGACCTTGACTCGTCAGAATGTCCCAACCCTTACATTTGACCTTGAATCGTCAGAATGGCCCATCCCTTACATTTGACCTTGTCTCGTTAGAATGGCCCAACCCTTACATCTGACCTTGACTCAACAGAATAGCCCTACACTCACATATGATCACGTGAGAACACATCCCACAGTCATAGAAGAATGGCCCCTAGTCCCAGACTTAGCTTTGCTGGTAACTGACCAGGTGCCTCCATTCTCCCAGAGAATGGCATTAGCCCTTATATTTGATTAAGTGGGAACCAATCCCTCAATCACATCATAATGGACATGCACTCACATCTGATCATGTAAGACTACATCTTACAATCATATCAAAAAGTCCCTTATTCCTAGACCGAGTATTCCTAGTAACTGACCTAGCACTTCCATTCCAAGAATGGAAATAACCCTTCTATATGATCATGTAGGAACCAATCCTATATTCATATCAAAATGGCTCAGCATTCATATCTGACATAGAAGGAACCAATATTGTGACCATGATAGAATGGCTCAACCCTTACATCTATCCATGGAAGGAACCAATCCTCTGACCATGTCAAAATGGCTCACGAACTCATCACTTTCCCTTGGAAGGAACCTCGATCTGGAGAACACCAAGCTTCTCCCTGAAGTACTCAAACTTCACTCTAGCTAATGGACTCGTCAACACATCAGCTATCTGTTTGTCCATTGCAACATACTGCAGCTTCACTACTCCTCTCTGCACCATATCCTTGATGTAGTGATACTTTATCTCGATATGGTTCAACTTGTCATGGAACATATGGGTCTCTGACAACTTCACACAACTCTGGTTGTCGCAATATATACAAGTAGCATCCAACTTTAGATCAAATAAATCAGACAGTAGCTTCCTCAACCATACTGCATCACAACTAGCTGAACAAGCTATGACACACTCTGCTTTAGCTGTACTCAGTGCCACATAGGATTGCTTCCTGCTAAACCAAGATATCACACCTGATCCCATATTAAATCACACCCTGAAGTGCTCTTCCTATCGATGGCACTTCCTGCCCAATCTGAATCAACATAACCCTCCAAGTTAATCTTTTGATTCGGCTCATAGTTGAGCCCATAATAAACTGTACCCTTCAGGTACCTCACTGCATGCTTTGTAGCCATTAGGTGAACATGTCTCAATGTGTTCATAGCAAATAAAATATATGGTCTTGTATTTGTCAGGTACATCAAGGATGCAATCATCTGACGATACATAGTAGCATCAACCGTCTCTGATGAAGCATCACTCAATAGCTTCATGTTCAATGCCATAGGTGTGGTCATGGCCTTGCAGTCCATCATCCTGAACCTCTTCAGGATCTCTACTACATACTTCCCTTGTCCAAGGAAAATTCCATCCACATTCTTCCACACCTCCATGCCTAGAAAATAGTGCATCGACGTATAACAAGAGCATCATTGATCTTCCACCTTCAACCTTGAAGAAAAGGTTGGAATCCACTTTACTCTTAGTAAAGCCTAGAGCCATTGGTAATCTATCCATCATGTTGTACCATGATGAACCTCAATATCTTCTATAGTCACTTCCTCTGAAGCATCATACTCTCTTTGTCTTTCGTACTCTATGCGTTGAAACATTCTGTACTAGAGTGACAAGCAACTTCCTCTGCTACTAATATTCTATGTATCCATCTAGGGTCACTGGATACCAAGATCCTCTATCTTTGAAATCATTCTTCTCGTACCCATCTATGAGCTTGTCATCCTTTATCAACCTTGTAGAAAACGTTCATATCTTCATCAAGCTCCTCATGTTTGTGTTATCCCATGGGTGTCTTCTGAGCGCATGCAAGGGCTTCTTTCATTTTCACACATGATCTTTCCTGTCATGTGACTTCACTTCCAGTGGCTGCAAATGTCTCTTCATAATTTATGCCTTCTTTTCATGAGAACCCTCATGCTACGAATCTTTCCTGGTATCCTATGATGTTTCCATCTAATTCATGATAGAACTACGAACTTCCCTTCACATATCGATACTGCATCTTAGACATAATTCTTCTTGAATTGGTCTTCCCTTTCTTCTTGGTTACTTCTTCATAGCTTGAAGGTTCTACATCAATGATGTCGCTGCATTCATCATAATATTCTTCATCTTGAATTGTCATCACTTGTTCTTTGGAACATGTCTCATCCTTCTTTTCTTGTAGGCGATTGTGTATGAGATCTTTCCTACAAGTCAAATGCATTAGTTGTATGGTTAGAAACATTTCATAAGGTATATTCATATTGAAAACTTCTTATGCATAAATATATGATAATGCAGCTATTTTAGCCAATATAACAATCATCCATATCTCACAGAATCTTTCTAAATGCCTTCCATCTCTACTAGGACAACATTGAGATTGTGCACTAATACAATATGCCAGCAAAGAGGTTTCATTCTAGATAAGCAGCAATGGAGAGTTGTATGGAACCATGAGGTACTTACCCATCACATACATATTAGTAGTATACTGTCATTAATGCAAACATTCTATCATGCATAATATATCAACTGAATATAAACAAATGCATAACAAAACAATATCATGAAATGACAATTTAATACTTATCTTTATTTTTTTCGTGGGTAGACTCCTTCTTGGGCCTTCAACTTCATCATCTTCTTCATTCATAATAGCATCATTTCTTATCCAAATGCTAAGGTGGATAAGAGGTTCTTCAAGAGTTTAGATATTCATATTCCTCATCGCTTAAGGGATCTTCTTTGGATTGTAAGATCCTGATCTTCAGTTTCTCCCATCTTCTCTTCTCTTATTATGAGTCGAGCTTCTTGTTCTTCCCAGAGTCTACTTGAAAGTAATCACTTCCTTCTCGCACACATTCCTCGCATGAATGAATCCCATGATATTGGGAGACCATTCAAGGTGGCTATCACCACTTCTGCATTCTCCACTTCTTCTTCCACTACTACAAGTTGTTCTTTGATTTGAGATACCCTTGTAAAGTATGACTATATGGTATTTGCATTTTGGATCTTAACATTCTTCAACTGGTTTATCAAAGTAATATTCTGATTTATTTTCTTCCCTTCTTGGTCAAGGAATTAAACATCTCTTTTGGTGTCTTTAGGGAAGATACTTATGGTACAAGTTGATCCATGACTAAATCAACAATGATCTTCTTGGCGTTTCCATGTTCTTTTGGTGTAAGGCTTTGAGCCTCATCTCCCTCTGGAACTTGAACCTCTCTACTCATGTAGGTGTCCAATTCATTTTCTTCATAGATATCATATACTTCCATGCTTGGAAGTTGTCAACTTCACCAAGACTATCATCAAGCTTATGTGATAGATCACTTTGAAATGAGAACCTCAAATGAAAATAGCAAAAGATTAGATCTTGCCTATTTTAGGTGTCCATCCTAGTTCCAGAGCTGACTGATCTAGGGTTTGTTAGAGAAACCCTAATTTTCAAAACTTAGAATCTTTCAAATCTGATTGGATAGAAATATATATCTCTTCAATTTGAGCTATCCAATGTACTCCTTTTCTGAAAAGAATGGAGGGAAGCTCCCGAAAGAAGAAGCCCTAGTTTTCCAATTTCTTCGGTAGATATGCCTGATACCGTTTCTGTGATATATATAAAATTAATCGTCCTCTATGTCCAAAACTTGGTACTGAGGTAGCCTCAGCTGTCCTTGTTCCAACACCATAGGTTTTAGCAGAATTGGTTTCACCAATTGGGACTTATGATCATTTTCCCAAGGTGACCTGTTACAGAACTGTTCAGAACAACGAAGTTTTACGGACTTCCACATGTCACTATTTCATCTTCTGGGTCTCAAAATAAAAAAACAGAATGTATAGTCTGTTTCCTTTCTGGAACATCTTCATAAATTTCATTTGGACCTTTTTAGCCCATGATATAACAATTCTCCCCAGGTGTCCTATTTAGGGATGAATCATGGAAGAGGATGGAACCCTAACGTGGAGGGATCATATATCCTAGAATATAGTGAATATGAGGTTGAATTTTGGATACACTGTAAATCAATATTTTATATTCGGTGTGTGAAATTTTCAACTCCTGAGACTTATCCAATCTCGAGATAGAGTGAATGTAGCAAAACTTATCAGTTTTAGTATTTTAGGGTTTTTCCACCTCGGGCTCAAACTACAATTTGAATTTTCTGAAGTTATACCCAACCAAAAATATCAACCCAGGTCTCTAAAATTCAATTTTGATGAGGAGAGAAATCCTATGCTGGGCTCACTCAAAAATTCCTCTTCCGGAGAAATTCTTAATTTCCCGCACTAAAAATTGAAAATGCTCGAAATTGAATTCTTCTTCGACAGAAAGATGCGCCCTTCAATGGAGAGTCATCCTAGCATACTTTTTTCTGATGGATTGTGGAGAGAGACCCAAAAATTAAGAATCCCTATCTTTTGTAGCTGCATAGTGTCTTCTTCTAAGGTTAGCTCTGATACCATGTTAGATTTTTAACATTAAGCTAGCATTATATTAGGATCTTTAATGGAGAGAATAACAGCATAGCAATCAAACAAAAGACACAATCAACACAGTTTTTATCCTCAGGGAAACCATAAATGGAGAAAACCCTACAAATTCCTTAGAGATAGAATCAGCACCAAAAGTAAAACCTGAAAACATAAAGATGATCTCCCGACCGCAGTAGTCTCTCTCTTGTCATAGCAACTTCTCTCTCTCACTCATGCGCCCCAATGAGTGAGTGTGTGTATGTTAAATAGAGAGGCTCTCTCTCTATTTATATTCTTTCGTTCACTTGAAACCCACTGAAACATGTTGACCTCACTTAACAATTACTTACTTCGAGCTGACATCTCTAGGAGTGTCTAATAACCCTAATGCCCCACAACTTTAGGGGACATTGCCTCCTCCGACCAACAAGGAGGGTTAGCCTTAACACAATGGTGGGGACTATTTCCCTACTTACAATGACTCACCTAGGGTCGACTTCTCTAGGATAGTCTAATAACCCTAGGGCCCCACAACTGCGGGGACTTTAACCATTGACCAATAGGAGGGTTACCCACAATGACTTGACATGACTTGTTTACATTATAGAACCTCCTGATAGGAACATCGGGGCATGACATGACTCAAATACATTATAAATTCTTCCTGGAATAAATATCGGGGTACAATACATAAGATATATAAGTGAATACATTCCAAAGTTACAATTACATCAACACCCAACACCTCTTCCAAGTGCTTACCAATGCTTAGACGCTTCCTTTCCAGACATCATAATACCTCAGGGTTATTCTCTTCACGAAGTCCCCACTCTCGTGATAGTCCTCTTACGGCGTGAATGTGTGTGTGTGGAAAGAATTCTAATTGGATGTCTTACACTAGGCAATGTCAGTGATCCATACTGGTTCCTAGCTAGCAAGGGGGAGAAGCTATGTACCCAAGGATATCCTTATGGAGGAGCCATGTACTCATTGTGCATGTTTTCATCGTATCACCTATATTACATATAGACATGCAGTTCATATGAGATGTCATCATAAAAAAATTTAATCATAGGTTTCCAAACCTATTCCAAACACATCCCTATGAGAAGCCATGTATAGCCAGTACATCCTTCTGAGCAGCCATGTACACCCAATGCATATTTTCTTCATCTCACCTACATTACATAGAATCATGCAGTTCATATGAGATGTCATCATAAAAATTTCAATCAGATTTTCAAACCTTTTTCCAACACATCCCTCCGAGAAGCTATGTAAACCTAGTACATCCTTTTGAGTAGCCATGTACACCCAGCACATGCTTCCGAGGAGTTATGTATGCTAAACATATCCTTTCAAGAAGCTATGTACTCCAAGCACGTACTTCCATCATCTCACCTGCATTACATACAAGTATGCAATTTACATGAGATGTCATCATAAAATTTTAATCATATATTTTCAAATCTATTTCATGCATACACGATTTCCCAAATATCAAACGATCAATAGTATTGATATTCAAATAAAAATCTGAGTTCACTCTTCTGCTTCTTATAGAAAATTAGTTTTTTGCAACCATGAGGTCATCCTCATATGGTTTGGATTTTTGCAAGAGTGAGAACTAATCCCCTACTTACACATGCTTCCAAAAACTTGGGCATCCACATACACCATGTTATTCTGACACAATTTTAAATCATCCAAACAGTCACAGTTAGCACCAGGAACTTCAAACATCAAGAAATGCAAAACAAGCATATCCATTGTTAGCATGAATCAAAACCATCATAGGAGATCATAGTCTCCCATAATCAACAAAAAAACTTGCAATCTGAAGTTTCAAAATTCATTCTCCATCAGGAGAGCCTTCTCATTGCACATGGTACCTTCCTTCCCTGGGCTTCATTTGGCACAACCATACTTTTTTGCTTAGGTAATTCTACCTGAGTATTTAGGAAGTCCTCACATGTATCCCCATGCACACAAAGTCCATTTATTCATGGAACTACAATTTCACACGCAATCCTCCTCATCCTATACATAGGTTCCACTTTTCCTGCCAAATATTCTTTGATGAAGTTCCTGCAATACCGTACAAGTCCCACAAAATATCTTACATCTATTAACTTTCTTGGAGGATGCCAAATCATTTTGGCCTCAATCCTTCAGGGTTTGCAGATATTTCTCTATCTGAGATAGTGTGACCCAAATGATAAATTATATCTTCATAGAAATAATAGTTTCTCAACCTTGCATACATCTGATGCTTCCTGAGAAATTCAAAGTCATCCTCAAATGTTCCACATGTTCTTCGTCATTCTTAGAATAAATAAGAATCCGTTCAAGGGAAACAAGAGAAAACATGTTCAGATACTTACTGGAACATTAGTCATGAGGCACATAGATGTAGCTGGTGCATTTATGAAGCGAAATGATACCACTACAATGTCATAAGATCCATACATACTGGTACCCAGACCTTAATTCAATCTTGGAAAACACCTTTGATATTCACATTTGATCAAAAGGCCATCAGTTATAGTCAAGGATATTTTTCTTCACAGTGACCTTGTTTAATTTCTTGAACCAATACACAACTAGGGTGTATCACCTTTTTCTTCCTCAAACCAAACTGATGCTCCCAACGGGGACACATTCGGTCTGACATAATTTGGTTCCCACAACTCTTGCAATTGCATCATAAACTATAGAAATTATGGTGTACTCACCCTATAGGGTGTCTTGACACTGGTGATTTACGTGGCACAAGTTCAATTGTGAGATGAACGTCCCCCTTTGGAAGAAGCTTTGGAATTTCATATGGAAAAAGATTCCTGAATTCCTACAACACATGACAACAATCCAGCCTAGGAGTATCATTCTCTACTTCCTCCAAAACATGAGTTGCATACATTCTGCAACATTTCACACAGAACTTATTCAGCTGTATTGTTGAAGACTAGCTTCCAGAGATCACTTTTGGAAATCCTTTCACTACCTCTAGGTTTCCTTCTTCATCCAAGAACTCAAAATTCTTGTGGTAACAATCAATATTTGATCTATGTGCTTCCAACCAATCCATTCCAATGAGAACATCATCGAAACCAAGAGGTGGAACATTCATATTTGCACAAGTGACTAACCCATCCATGACAAATGGAAATTTTCTTAACACCTCACTAAACTTCTTCTTGGTTCTAGTGTCTAGTTGGACTAACCATGATATTCTATGCTATGAATTATTGAAGGTGAAAGGCTCAACAATTCTAGGGGTGATATAGCTGTGAGTCGATCCAGGGTTGATCAAAACAGAAACAGTCTATTCAATAATGTCACCCTTAAATTCCACTATAGTTGAGTTAGGACCTGTCTGGTGGTATTCTAACTCTGTACAAATTTTAGGAATGATCCTTACCTTCTGACCCACAGCTTCAGCTTATTGGGTGCTAGGGAATTGACCTTCATTCCCATTTTCAAGTTGACAATTCCTACGCAGGTGGGGTCCTTCACATCCCCAACATTTGAGTGGTTTCTTGGGATTTTCCCTCATCACTCTAACTAACTCAATCTCATCTTGCATTGGATTCCTTTGATTCTTCAGGAGGTGTGAATGTTTAAAACATTCCTTCCTTGGGTTAATCTTCTACCTCTCTTAAATGATGCCCAGATTTTATCTACCTTTGGAGGTCTCCCAAACTCTATAGCATGACTGAAGTAATTTGTTTTTTCCCTACCAATGGCTTGATCATCCTTTTATTTTCTTCTTTGCAACCCTGCAATTATACCCTCAGGATTCTTGTGGTATCTACAGCATCTGGGGAACTCTCTTGTTCCCTGTTCCCATCAGCTTCAATTTCATTTTCTTGGATATTGTAAGCTGGCCTTACATACACTTCTCAATGTGGATAACTGCAGCACAAATGCGGTCCTCCACATCTCCAGCATTGGAGTGGCTTTATTTTCTCTTGAGGAATGAACGGTCAATATTGTAGTAGAATTCAGATCACAGTAATGGTGCATTTCATTGGGCTGGCTAAGTTTAGGAATTCTGCTAAATAGCACTCTGTAGTTGTGTTTCTGCAACCAAATTCCTTGGCACATTTATACCAATGATGCAACCAGTAGCTCTGTCAAATCATAACCTGGGTGGTCTTTTCCATTTTATCTATTCAACTTGGCCCATTTAGGCCCTAGTGCTGCAACCTACACCCCTGATACCACACTGTCATGTCCCCTACCATCCACTAGAGAGAGAATGCAACCATAGTGCTTCCTAATTGATGCAGGAGCATCTAGCTTGAATTTCATTGAATTATGTATGTATTTTGATAGATTCCTGATTTTTGAAGAGATCTAAAGAGGCATGAAATCATCTTGTGTTCACTTTATTCAAGTCTGCAAATAAATTCTCCAACTTCCCCACAATGTGGAAATTGATCCTGTCAGTAATCAATTTGACATTCCATTAAGAAATATCTCATATGGGATCGAATGGTGGAGAAATACCATGATGAAAATCGACAGTTACCATCTGTTCCACATCTGGAGATAGATCAATAGCTGAGAATCAACTCGCAAGAATCAACAATGTGGAAATATCGAGTTTGCAGAATGAGGGAAATATGGAAATTACAATCTGGCATGCAAAAAGGATAGTTTTAGAAGGGGATCTGCAGTAACAGATATTGTGAAGATGCATCTCTCATCCCATAAGCTACGTAAAGGAGAGTTGTAGAAGAAGATCTATTGGTAATAGAATTTACTGAAGTACATTTCCGCATCCTGCATCCTGCATCCCACAAGTTGCGGAAAGGAGAGTTGTGGAAGCATATTTCTGTTAGGAAATTCAACCTGTTAACAGAAGTCTTGGATAGATTTGATCATTTAGTCCATCACCAATCAGAAAATATAATCCACATAACATAAATTAAAAATGCATTAAAATAAAACATACACAGATGCATACAATTTCAATTATACAATGGAAGCAATTCATCAATTCAACACATTAGGCATGTTCATCATATTCAATTAAGCAAATACAACTGCAGAGATTAACATAGACAAGAATAATTATCCTGAAATAATTTTGTCCCACACCCAGCTATGTCACTACAACGTTTCATCCATCCATAGTCCAAAGCACTCATCAATCTCTCAGCAACACTGCCACCC
Source organism: Pseudotsuga menziesii (assembly GCA_001517045.1). Taxonomy (NCBI): domain Eukaryota; kingdom Viridiplantae; phylum Streptophyta; class Pinopsida; order Pinales; family Pinaceae; genus Pseudotsuga; species Pseudotsuga menziesii. The sequence goes on along the minus strand of LPNX010007469.1, from coordinate 136,376 downwards.
CCAAGCTGGGCATGATTCCCACAAGGAACAAAGAACACTAGCAAGATTAGACATAGAAAAGGATACAACAAAACTCAGCCAAACCAACATAGTGTGTTTATTAGGATGCAAACAAACAAGCCAATATAGTTCTAGGTTTATCAAGCTAATCGGCCAAGCGAGCTAATAGTTGGGTTTATCAGGCTACTCACCCAATCCAACTAACAGATGGGTTTATCAGGATACAAATCCAAGCCATCTCACTACTGGGTTTATCAGATTGCAGTTAATCAAGCCAACATTCACATTAAGGACCAACCAAACCAACTAATAGATGGGTTTATTAGGATGCAAAAGGAGTTGGAAGGCTTGAACTGCTAAGCTAGTGGGATAAAACACCGATCTATGGACACCTGCACTAGATCGGGATTGGATCCTAAAAAATATACACACCCAACACAAGGAATCATCCCTTTCTCTGCTACACAGTCCCACAGGTTATGCCTTCCATTCCATTTCTATTTAGGGGGTGTAAAGAAGAAAACTATCCCCTCTAGATCTATTTGCGAGGTTCCTTCCTACACTAGGTTTATCAAGCTATTTCCGACCCAATTCCACTCCAAACCAGTTCATACCAAGGAAAAATATGCACACACAACAAACCACAATGTCAACCCAGCAAAATAGTATTCCACTCACTCAATGGCAGAAGAGACCATTTCACAACAAAATTGAGGAAACCACAGATGACCACTCTTTGTCATAAAATTGAGTGATCTCCACTGCTCATTCATTCAAAAAACAAATAAGACCCCAAACTTTGCGTGGATGAGGATGGTAGCAAGAGGTGAACAACCCAGAACAAAACACGGTTCTGCAAGCAATACAAATGCATAACGCGCATGAACATGATGGAATAGAGAATGATCATAATGGACCACATAATTTTGGTGAGAGCGAGAGGATATACTGGGCATGCAAAAATGAGGAATAAAAAGAACTGAAATTGTAAAGGATAAAAACTTTGGAAAGTTTAGTTGTGAGAGGAAGAAAATGCATGCGTGAATGAATGATGGATCATCCAAAAAAAGTCCCCCAACTCCCCTAAAACGTAAGGGAGGATGAAACGTGAATGCATGAGGGAAGAACATACATTTTTGGGTGTTTTCTTTCCCATACTCATCCCATTCCCATACAATAACTTCCTCAACCAACTTCTATATGACTGGGCATAAAAGGGTAAAAAAGGGTAGATGACAACTTTGTGGGTTTTCCCCCTTAGACATTGGCTTATCCCCATTGGCTCAAGGGTTTGAATATTTCCCCCTCCCTATTCCTTGTGAAATCATGCCCCGATATCTTTTACATTGCAATGAATAGCTAGTTGTGGTATTTTTATTAATTTGCATTTTACATGATGTCTCAAACATATTGTGCCTAGCTAGCACATAAACCATATGAAACAATTTTAATCATCAAAACATAAAACACCAAACCCATGGGGGGGGGCTTTTCCTTGAGCTCCACACCATGATTTAATACAATATTTACATCATATGAAATTCAATACTATGGGGATAAAAAAATGGTGTTACATCATATTCTTTCTCGCATGATATCTGGTTTACTCTTCTATCTACTCCTACTGATCCACACACATCCTCGATTGACTCTTCTACTTCACTACCCATGCAATCAGTTGCGGGATGACTCTACAAAATGGTCTATGCACTCAGCTATAGATCCACTGCTCAACATCCTTCTACTATCAGAATCCTCTCTAATATCTCCTTCCTACTCTTCTAACAGGCTAATAGTGAAGCTTGAAGCTAACCTTTAGACATATCAAATTCCTTCTATTTATACAAATTACAAGACCACGTAGGGTTGACTGAGTACAATGCAGTTACTGCTTACAGAAGTAGCTACAAAATATCTCCTATTGCATTGATGATAGGCCATACTAGCCACATAATTTCTCCATTACATTAACCACGGCCATAACTAACTGTGAAAACATCTTTCAGCCTATCTGCAGAGGTCATAACTACCCACAAAAATTGTCCTTTAATATTCCACCGACTTGTCCTTCTGAATCCTTCCTTGACTTGCACATGTTCAACCTTAACTCTTCTACCTGCCTCTTCCACTAATTTATATCTCCCTTTAATCATCGCAATGATCCTCATCGCAACTCCTTCTACTCTACACTTGCACTTCTTCCTTTACCTACTTTTACCCCTCACAAACCTACTTTTCCTCTTGCACTTGTGCTTCAAGTTCTTCTTTGTACACTTTTCCTAGCCCAATAGCCCCCCAACACTCACATGTGGCTCCTCTCGAGCCACTAAGAAAAATGAAAATCCTTAAGAAAATTTTAAATCTCCAGCATAGGTTGTGTCACAGGACCAACCTTGTCCTAAAATTCCTTCTTAATGGCCTCCACTTGGGCAACCTCTTGTCTCACCTCTTCATCCTGGTTTTCCAACTGTTTCACATGGTCGAAATCGATATGTTATGACGGTCCTTCTTCCGAGGATTGTGTGATAACTTGGAGCTTTTGCTATACATGTTGAATAAGCCCTGTAACTCACTCTCCTTCCGATTGGTGTGATGTAACTTTGTCATTCCTACTCTGCTCCTTGTTGTGTAGAGTCTTTTCATCCTTCTACATCTCCTTTAACTCGACTACTTTTGCAATCTTTTCTTTGAGCGACATCTTCACCATGTCTTCCTTTACTGCTGCAATTTTCAGTTTAAATTTGATGCACTTCCCCAGTGAACTTGGGCGATCTCTCATCTTCCAGAAGTTGTTCCCAAGTCACCGAAAATGCTTTGATCGCATCTATGTAGAGATTCTCTCCTTGCTTGATCTTTCCAATAGCCTTAGATGATGTTTCTCTGCGCTCCTCTAACACCTTAGGAGGTGTTCTTGGTATTTGTTGTGCTTGAATCTCCTCTACTTGCTTCTTCAAAGTCGGCTCTTCTATATTATATGCCTAGGGTTTGAAACCTTAATGTCCTTGTAATATATTCTTTGAAAACTATATGTAAAAAGGATTTATGGTTTATGGCATATTTCATATGCCATTGAAACATTGTATTAGTGTGACATTTGAGGGTTTTATGGTTTAAATGTTGGAGGGTGGTGAACTATGGAAAAATGACGTGAACAATCTATGGAGTTATGGGTTTATATGTTAGATTCAGTCTTCTCTAAAGGCAATATTGGTTTTAATAGAGTCCATATTAATTAAGTTAGCTAGATTTCCTGGTTATTGTTCTACTTAATTACAACAGTAAAACAAAATATTATATGTATAAAAGCCACATTAAAATTAACTAATAAACTATCAATCAAAGAACTAGTTAAAATCCATCTCTACATCTTCCACTACTCGCACTTTACATATTGCCATCGTGCTTATTATTTCAGCCATCAAAACTATTATACATAACTGTGCATAAAACATAAATTTAAATACCATTTCAATACTGAAACTTAAACCATTATAGCATAAATAAGATAAACATAATTAAACACTAAACCTACAAATAAGCATAACAAAGATAATTCTTAAACAAACCCCGAACAATATTTTCCATTATAAAATTATTTGCATAACATGCCAGCCATCAAAACCTATTAAGGTCTCATTGTAGGCATAACTATTATATCAAATATCTCTACTATTTACTGCCAAACCTAAGAACCAATTTTATAGATAATACAAACCAACTATTAAACGACGTATTCATTTAAAGGATCTAGGATTGAATCCTATTGGCATATCTGCCAAAACAAAACCACACATACTGTATTGAAACACCAATCCACGCGTTAGACAACCCAGGATTGAATATTGTAGGCTCACCTTATTTACAAATGAAAACTAAATCAGACACTTACCGAGGAATCGAATCATGGAGGGATCGATTTTAAAACATTAAATTTAAATTACGCTAACAAAACCAAATACATAGAGTAACATCCAACAAACTATACATAGGATGTGTATTCACATGAGGTTTGAATCATAGATATCAAAGCTCGACCATAAAATCCATTCTTAAACCATAATCGAAATCGCTACTCTGTCACAGCACTACATTAAATAAAACAATATAATAGACATGTGTGTTTCCATATTAAGGCTCATAGCCGAGAGGTAAAACCCCGCCATAATCAGCATTACAAATAAAAACCAAACCATTTTAAATGCCAAAAGAATTCATTTAAACCCTATTGTCTACACTGTTACAACCATGACATTTACAAAATTATACAGCAGTATGCCAAGCTAAGTACCATAGAAATAATAAACCCCAAGCACGTTAAATAAACCATATATTTCAAAGTTGTAAACATTTAGAAGTAAAATGCACACAGTCACGATTCGACAAGGTGCCATTGCAAGGAATGGCACTGCCATAGATTAATGCATCATTTAAAACCAAAATGCACAACTCTCCATTAAATTATCAAACCATATGGTTAAGATACAAGACCAAAATTGATTACATAGCTCAAGCTTTGTCTGGATAGACACGGCTCAAAGTCTTCACACTTAAACCATCATTGAAATAGTATTTACAAATGCATCCCTAGATTCCCATTATTGCAAAGGGCGCATACATTGATCACATAACTAAAATATTCACAACATTAACCCTTTGAACACATAGCTCAAAGCTCTATTAATCATTGCATGCAGAGGTAAAAAGTCCTATGTTATCGTAGGGCTTACCCCTAGAAGGGTATCATAAACAATGTTGTCAACCACCAACGAACCATGAATGGAAGCCACCCCGTCACCTGCAAATCGAAATAGAGCACCATTAGAAGTATGGTAATCCTGAAACTGAAGCAAACAACAATAAAACGCTTCAAAACCACATTGAGACCATACCTTTTCAGTGCAGAGTGAGTCTATTACTCCACGCAGTGTTCAAACCTAGGAGCCAAAGCATCCAAACAACCAAACAACAGATCCAAATCTATCCCAAACAATGATAGACCAGACCTTAGGGCTCATTTTACCCCCATCCCAGGGATCCATAAATGTGCCACCTTGTCTCCCACCATCGACGTGGTTTTTACCCACATCCATATAGTCCAAACCCCAGGGTTTGCGATTTTGCATTAAACCCCCATCAAAACCCCTGTTGGAATAGTTAGGACATAGTTTCATGGCATATGGAATATTCCATGAAGGTTTTGTCACATAAACCATAGTATTTCCAAAACCTAACATAATGTTTGTCAATTGTTATCACTTAATCCTATAACCCTAGGATTTACACTTTGTTATTTCATGTTATAATACATATCAAGGGAATAAAATCTATGATAGTGTTAATCCACAATAATAATGTCAACCATAAATATTCGGGCCTTACAACCCTATCTCTACGAAAACAATAGTAGCAGGAACAGTTAGGCCAAGACTTTAGTCATCTTGTCTTCGATGGGCATAGGATAGTGTATCATAGATAACATGTCGTAGGATGTCACGTTTACTTGCCGTAACTAGATTTTACCAACGAATTAACCTGCACAAAAAGGGGAAGTTTTCATTAGTTCAACAATGAACTAATTAAACCCCGTAACAATATGTGGAACCATTTACCTCTTTGAGTGGCCCCTTAAGGGATACAAATTCCACTACTCCAGAACTTTATAGTTAAAGGCAAGTTAGAACTTTCCATAAATAAATCCATAAACAATGAACAAAACATATAACCATGAAGTAAGATAGAACTTAACAAGCATACACACATGTATGATGAATAGTAATCACTAGCAGGGTAATCATTTAAACCAATTCTATTAATATAAACATAGTGCATAATTACATCATCATTACATAGGAAAACACATAGAAAGGTAAGGGAAACTTATGACACTTTGACTTAGTTAACAATGACCGACATATTCCGCAATAGATGAATTAATGTCTAGAATAGGTAGTATTTAAATATCCTACAATTTTATTTTATTTTTAATTTTGGTGACATTACATAATTATTTGATTATGCAATTGATTTAGACAGATACCTATATAGAGAGGGTGATGCAGTTATGGATGCTCATGGTGAAAATTATGAGTTTATTGATCGTGATCTAGTTTGTGATTTAGGTTCAAAGGCTTGTGATTGGGTTAGATATCAAGATGAATATTATGCCCCATAAATTGATTTACATTGCTTAGTGGAAAGGATATGGCCATATGTATCTAGGTGTACCTAGGACATCAACGTTTACTTCGCCCTACTGTTATTTTGGCTTGAGGCATAAAACCAAGAAAAATATAAGAGTATGAAAGAACATAATTTGTTCATTTGGACAATTGGAATGAATTACTATTCGAATCAACTTTAGCACTTAGTCCTTTTGGTATGAGAGCTAGAAGCAAGATAGGGACCAAAAGTAGTTGTTGATACATCAACAACAAAGTAGATCTATTAGCAGTACTGGGGGAAAGGTGGTAGCATAGTAAGCATGAATAACACCCATTGAAGAATGGGTAGCATCATAGGAAGCATCTCGTTGATATACATATTCATGAGGAGAAAGGATATATCCAAAATACCTTCCATTTAATGATTGAGATCCAATATCAATAGTACCACTATATATATATATATATAAGCATATAAGAAAGAATATAAGCCAATTAAATTTAGCATCCTCACTAGTTGAACCAATTGATTGAGTCTCACTAACAAATGATCCAGTTCATGTTGACCGAACTTATGAACTTGAACCAACTTACCTAGAACCAAAACCTTCCCTCATATCCCTTCCATTAGTGCCAAATATAGCTATAGTGTAATTAAAGGAAGTGACAAGAAGGGAAATAGATATAGGGACATACCTTTGAGTTGGAGATCAAAATTAGTCACCATAACAAAATGCACCTCATGTGCATAGGCAACAAGGCTTGCCTTCACTAGAACTAGCATACACAATTATTTAGGTAATCATCCAAAGTAAACTAAGTATACATAGTTGTAGTATTGATCAAGTCGAGATAGTTGTCATCAACATGTAGGCTCACAGTCCGAATAATGAGTGCATTTATAGTGGTTCGAGTGCATTAACATATGAATTAAAAATTATAATGTTTTATTCCTTAGATAAAGTGCCATTCCTCAAGAGGAAAGAAGGATCATTGAGATCACAACACGTGTTTTCAAATCTAGTAGCCATTGTACAAGAAATATTTAAATATAAATACCAGATTCCTCTAGATACAAAATAAAATATCATTCCAACAATATGGTTGTAGAATCATATATGCAAACTGTAGACAACGATGACCAAATACTTCATTATTGGTTTCAAAAAGCATTGGATAATCTATGTGTAGAGATTCCAAACAAAGAATGACCAATATTGCCGAGTGGCACAATGAAACTAGATAGTCGATGTTTTCCTAGATGTTGGAAATGTTTGTGATCGAGTTGACTTCCTTTGCTGGGTAAGAGCTATCAAATATTATCCTTATACAAGTATAAGGTCATTATTGTAAGCGGTGCAAATGTTATTCTTCATGCCCATTATTTCAACGGTGCTAGTGCTCGACATAACATCATGAATAATTTGGTGTCTCGCTAGTATTTCGTCGTGATTGTATCTCATTAGGATGTCATCATGATCAGACGTAACACTAATATTTTGGTGTTAGTTAAATCTCTAAGCTGTGACACATGATAGGGTCTACAATTTAATAAATTTTAATACTCCAGCTAGATGGGGGTCTTTGAATCCATCTGCAGTGTTAAAATTTAGTAAATTATACAAATTCATTGTCAAAATTGTAATTAATTTTCATTGTCGGAGTGACACAACTAAAAATGACCAAATAAATGAGCAATTGTTATGTGGTCATTTTTAGTTTAGTTCTTATCCCGTGGCCAAATTTGTCATTTATCTTGGTCACTTTTAGTTTAGTTCTTATCATGTGACTATATTGGTCATTTATATTGGTCATTTTTAGTTATGTAACTTAAAAGTTCTCAAATTTGGTCATGTATCCTTTGAAAAAACTGTGGTGACGAAATATCGTCACTTATCTCACATTTTGTACTAGTGAAAAGTGAAGAGAAAAATTGATTTGATCTCTTTAGGGGAACATTTAAGGAGATAATTTATCATTAGGTATGTATATTCAAACCTAAAACATTAGAGAATTCCAATATTTTGGGAATGAAATTTGAAAGTATAAAAATCACTACAAGAACCCCACCAACACTCAGAGAGGGGGGAATTTTTCCTTACCAAACATCACTTATCCTACAAGGTTGATGCCTTCGAAAATGTATGAAATAATAGAAAATATAATATGTTTCAATTGTGATATTAATTATAGTAAGTGTTATAAGTGTAGTGAGAAGAAATATTCTACATAGATTGTGAAGACGAAGGAGATCCAAAACTAGAACAATTTAGAGGTCTTGAAAAAGAAGGTAAATTCCAACCATATAAATTTAGAGGTGTTAAACTCTTGGAGGACAAACACCTATATCCTAAGCCATCTAAGTGTGCTTTTGGGATTAAGGAATATTTTGGTCAATTCGTAGTTCATGAAGGTTTTGAAGTGGACCCTAACAAGATTCAATCTATGATGGAATGTGTTAACACTGAATTTATTTCTGTCGGAATTGGTCCTATTGCCTTCAAAATTTTAAGTTCTGATGGGTGATTGAGTTGGTTTCCAAAGTTTGCTCGTTAAGCTATTTCCAGGTTGGCAAAGAAGGGGAGTTAAAGGAATTTTGGAAATAATATTTTCACAAATGGGGCAAAAAATCCTATTAATTTTTGAATGAAATCCAAAAACTGGGTTTTTAAAAGATTTCACTTTATTTATATTCAAAAATTAATAATTTTTTAATATTCTTCCAAATTCAAAAAGCGGGCTTTATTCATACAAACCAAGTTTAATAAAGTTTTACGGGCTAAAATAAGGTTTATTAACTTTCTTAAAGGTATAATTAAAACATTAGCAAATAAAATAATCAGACGGCTAATGTAAAAGGTGAATTATATTAACGGGTAATATTATTTCCGGGGAGTACAGTTGCCCGTTAATTAAAGCAAAAAGGCTCGGCGGAATTAGGTATGTGTAGCCTTATCCGACGGTTAAAAAGTAAAGTGAAAAATAATCAACGGCTGAAAATAATTCTGGAGCCCAGACTTGCACATTGGATAAAAGAAAGGAGCCCAGCGGAATTCATTACATGGTGCTTGATCCAATGGTTGAAAGTTAAAGGCAGAATAATCAACGGTTGGGACTGATTCCGGAGTTAAAACTTGCACGGGGGATAAGTCCCAGACTCCCAACGGAATTCGGTACGTGTCACCCAATATAACGGCTAACAAATAAAGATCTATCACATCGACGGCTGTGGATGATTCCGGAGCTGAAAGCTGCACGAGGGTTAATTTTGAAAGGAGGCTCCGGAATGGGGTCCTTTATAAGTAATTTTGACTTGGTTTTTTGACTTTGTTTTAAAAATAATTTCATTTGTGCCTCGCACTGAAGGGAAGAGACAGTCCACCGTCTCTGCAGAATATATAGCTCAATCAATTAAGCTTTTCTACTGGATATGTGTATGCTACTGAGACTACTGATACTTCGACCGAATCAATCAAAAACTGGTACTTCTATATACCATAATGCATCCTTTGCTTCTTATGCTTATAGTGGTGCTGCTACTCGTGCTTGTGGGTATGGGTATGAATCTACTAGCCTAGAAGAGTTGCAGAAATATATACAAGGACAAATGGTGTGTGTTCTCTTGCAGTAAACGGTTCAAAGATTCAAAAGCAACATAGCATATTTTCTAAAAAATGACTGTTTTAGTCATTTTCTTCAATGAATTGTTTCCATCAAACGAAGAAGAAATTTCAAAAACTGAAAGAGGTTTTTAATCATAACATTTGTATCTACAATAACCTCTGTCATTTTTTACCCAAGTGATATAGATTGGGAGCAAAAAAGTCATCTTCAGAGGGAAAATATTCAGATTTCGAAACGACTATTCTAGTCATCCAACAAAAATAATTGTTTAGATCAAATTAAGATGTATTTTGTGAAACTGGAAGATGATTTTCTTCAAAACATACCTATCTATAATAACCTCTTTTGGTTTTCACACAGGTGCTATGGTTCAGCAGCAACAAAATCAGTTGTACAGGCCAGTTTTCATGTTTTCCAAAGGACTATTTCAGCCATCAACTTCAAAGAATTGTTTTGGACAAATGGAATTTAATTTGACAAAACTGAGAGAGGTTTTATTCCTAACAGGACTATAATAAACAACCTCATTCAGAGTTTACACAATAATCACAGGTTGGGATAATTTTAGATATCTTTACAGGTCATTTTTCCAGAAATATATAATTTTATTATATGAGTCATCAGCTTCAAAGGAATATTTTGAGGATATTATGATTATTCTAGAGAAATGAAGACGTGGGTTTTGTTGAGAATGTGTCCAATTATAAAAACCTCTCCCAGATTTCACACAGCTGTCATCATTGGAGATATGCAGGAGGAACTTTGTTGTAACTGTTTTGAGTTAGGTTTTCGAATTTTAGGTTTTCGAATTCTAAGTTAGTTAAAGACTTTTCTTATAAAAAGGAAAATGTAATTGATAGTTAGGGGAGGATTTTCAAGAGCTGGAGGCTCTACATTGTAATGGCCTCATGTTTTCAGTAACTGAATGAAATTTGCAGAGGAGGAATGTAAAATCATTTTCATGTTAGAGATTCTTGTGCCATCTTTTCTTCAGTAAGTAATTTCATTATGTGACTGTTTATCCTGTTTCCCACTCCATTTTGTATTTGATTTCATGCTTGAGAATTAGTTTTTATGGGATAGAATTCATCCTGCATGCTCTAAGTCCATTGTTCAAGCATTTTCAAAATACTTTCTTCTAAAGTCTTGCAGAATTCACCCTAGAGGTGCTTTGTTGGATGGAATGTCTCCCTTTTTCTACTAATCAACCTGCTAATACCTCAAGACTGAGGAAATGGTGCCTACCTTGCCTCTGATCATAAACCTTCAAAACCTTACCTCCTGCAACCTATTTCAGATCTGATTGTTGACTCCATTTCCCAATGGTCTCCTCCATGACTGTCCTACCAAGTCTTTAAAACAAACTTGTCCTATTTGTCCCATCAGAAATCTGACCTTCTGAGTGTATTTGATTGAAATATCATGAGTATAAAAACTTTGTAAATGGTGAGAGATCCCTCTCTGATTGTATTAGGTCAGAAATACATTCTAAAGTGGTTTTTGCTATTACCTCGGGATCTACCTTTTCACAACCTGGGTACATTCTGAGTGCTAACAAACAGGCGCCGTTGACGGGGAACGAAGGTTCAAATCTTCCCTGGGTATAAAAGACATACTTTTAGATTTGACTGTTGATGGTGAACAGTAGTTAGATATCAGCAAGGTTGTGCATCTTTCACCTGGCGACTCCATCTTTGAAGAATCTAGTTTTCAGAATTCCTATGGCGACTCCACTGTCAAAAGATTGTAAATTTTGAAGAGTTGATTCAGTATATTCATTTATCCAGATGAGTTCTTTGTCTGCAAGGTATGCTCCTATGAATCGTGCTCACATTCCTGGTTTTCCAAATCGAATACCTAAAGCGGATTCGCAAACAGGTCTCCCAAAGTTCAAAGATCAAAATAATGATGATGTTTCCGTTCATTTGGTTAGATTTCATATACATATACATAAGCTGGGAGTTAAATTGCATGAGAATTCTTTAATGAAAATGTTCATGGCTACTTTAGAAGGAGATGCAAGGTCCTGGTATGAAGGGTTACCATCAGAAAGTTTATTTTCCCTTACTGATTTTCATATAGTATTTCATGAACATTACCAAAACCAATACCCCTCCTTGTTGCTGGTTCAAGATTGTTGTATGCATGCTAAAGGTTTCATTGAAGATTTGGAAAAATTGTATAGTGATGATGAGTTAGTGGATGAAGAGCTCTTATAAATTTTATATGAGAATCCATTTCAGAAAAAAGAAACAAAAATTAGTTGTCTTCACATTCAAGAAAAATCTCAGCAGTTAATAATTTCTTCCTCTAGTGAAAAAGACATGAGCCAAAACTCTGATTCAAGCAGCTACATTTCTTTTGCTGAAGTAGATGATAATTTGCAGCAGTCTTATCATTCCTTGTGTGACCAAGAGGGAAGTTGGGATGGTCAATCGAACCCTTCTTCATATTATTCAACTTCTGAAGTTTTGTTTCAAGATGAGGCTGCTTATTCCCAATCAGAAAATTCCTTTTTGCAGCAGCAATTTCCTCTAAATTCTAATGCTTCTGTGGGTGATTACATAAAGAATTCTGATTTTTAGTCTTATAGTCCCTCCACATATTTATTTTCTGAAAATACATTTAAAGAGAAATCAGCCCCTGGATTAGAATTGGAAAAAAGATATGAGCATGAAGATGATCAGCCTATTGATGTGAAAGAAGATGGTTATACTCTTGATGGTTTTTCTGATGATTGTGGTCATCTTGTTGAAAATTATGTTAGTGATGGTTTTAAAGAAAATTTTAGCCTACTTATATATAATGAAAATGAAGAGCAATCATGCCATCAATCTCAGTATGTGAAAGAACCAACAATGTGCAATAATCAAAGGGATCACAAAGAAGGAGACGAGGACTCTCAATGGGATGTTTCTTTAAATCTTTCCAATTCAGAAACATTTTGTCAAGAAGACATCTTTCTGCTTAATCTTGTTGAAGAACAAAATGATATTCCTCTTGAAGTGCTTGAGAATAATGGAGTTGTAAATGTAGAAATATCAAATGAAGTTGCTGATATATCATTGAAAGAAAATCATGAGAATTCCTTTCAAAGCTATTCTAAAGATTTGTTTGACAGTATGCAAGAGGAGTTACTTTTTGGGCAGCCTTTTCATGACAAACAAGTGAATGAGTATTTTGAAATTTGTCATGTTTTTTATGATCCAGTAGCAGAGCACATGGATAAATATCTCAGATGGAGTAGTTGGTTATATGTTTGCAGCAAAGGACAAATTTTTCATCTATTTTGTTTTTATGTTCTAATTTCGATCAAGCATGAGGAAGAAATGCAATTATAGGATAAATTGCTTGATTGGCTTCATTGGAAGTCAGATTTTTCTTGATTGAGCATTTGTGCTTAGTTAAGTAGGATAGGTAGGCATGAATAAGCTCGACATGGAGAGCATTTCTTTCAGCAGTTTTCAGTTTGGTTTCAGTTTCAAGTGCAATTCAGTTACAGGTTACAGGTTGACAGAGTGGGAATTGTTTGCAAAATGATTTCGGTTGATGGTTCAGTTCAAGAAAGGTTGAGGATTTCAGAGAAAGATTGAGAGAAACCCAATGGATTTGGCACCTGGTCTACGTGGTTCTTTTCTACCTCACAGGGAGGATAGCATCCCTAGTTGGAGCCAGTTGTTAACACTGAATTTATTTCTGTCGGAATTGGTCCTATTGCCTTTAAAATTTTAAGTTCTCATGGGTGATTGAGTTGGTTTCCAAATTTTGCTCATTAAGCTATTTCCAGGTTGGCAAAGAAGGGGAGTTAAAGGAATTTTGGAAATAATTTCTTCACAAATGGGGCAAAAAATCCTATTAATTTTTGAATGAAATCCAAAAAATGGGTTTTTAAAAGATTTCATTTTATTTACATTCAAAAATTAATAATTTTTTAATATTCTTCCAAATTCAAAAAGCTGGCTTTATTCATACAAACCAAGTTTAATAAAGTTTTACGGGCTAAAACAAGGTTTATTACCTTTCTTAAAGGTATAATTAAAACATTAGCATATAAAATAATCGGACGGCTAATGTAAAAGGTGAATTATATTAACGGGTAATATTATTTCCGAGGAGTAAAGTTGCCCGTTAATTAAAGCAAAAAGGCTCGGCGGAATTAGGTATGTGTAGCCTTATCCGACGGATAAAAAGTAAAGTGAAAAATAATCAATGGCTGAAAATAATTCTAGAGCCCAGACTTACACGTTGGATAAAAGAAAGGAACCCAGCGGAATTCATTACATGGTGCTTGATCCAATGGTTGAAAGTTAAAGGCAGAATAATCAACGGTTGGGACTGATTCTGGAGTTGAAACTTGCACGGGGGATAAGTCCCAGACTCCCAACGGAATTCGGTATGTGTCACCCAATATAACGGTTGAAAAATAAAGATCTATCACATCGACGGCTGTGGATGATTCCGGAGCTGAAAGCTGCACGAGGGTTAATTTTGAAAGGAGGCTCCGGAATGGGGTCCTTTATAAGTAATTTTGACTTGGTTTTTTGACTTTGTTTTAAAAATAATTTCATTTGTGCCTCGCGCAGAAGGGAAGAGATAGTCCACCGTCTCTGCGGAATATATAGCTCAATTAACTAAGCTTTGCTACTGGATATGTGTATGCTACTGAGACTACTAATACTTCGACTGAATCAATCAAAAACTGGTACTTCTATATACCATAATGCATCCTTTGCTTCTTATGCTTATAGTGGTGCTGCTACTCGTGCTTGTGGGTATGGGTCTGAATCTACCAGCCCAGAAGAGTTGCAGGAATATATACAAGGACAAATGGTGTGTGTTCTCTTGTAGTAAACGGTTCAAAGATTCAAATGCAACATAGCATATTTTCTAAAAAATGACTGTTTTAGTCATTTTCTTCAACGAATTGTTTTCAGCAAACGAAGGAGAAATTTCAAAAACTGAAAGAGGTTTTTCATCATAGCATCAGTATCTACAATAAAATCTCTCAGTTTTTACCTAGGTGATACATATTGGGAGCAGAAAAGTCATCTTCAGAGAGAAAATATTCAGATTTCGAAATGACTGTTCTAGTCATCCAACAAAAATAATTGTTTAGATCAAATGAAGATGTATTTTGTGAAACTAGGAGAGGCTTTTCTTAAAAACATACCTATATACAATAACCTCTTTCATTTTTCACACAGGTGCTATGGTTCAGCAGCAACAAAATCAGTTGTACAGGCCAGTTTTCATGTTTTCCAAAGGACTATTTCAGCCATCAACTTCAAAGAATTGTTTTGGACAAATAGAATTTAATTTGACAAAATTGAGAGAGGTTTTTATTCCTAACAGTACTATAATAAAAAACCTCCTTCAGGTTTTACACAGTAATCCCAAGTTGGGATAATTTTAAATATCTTTCCAGGTCATTTTTCCAGAAATATATAATTTTATTATATGAGTCATCATCTTCAAAGGAATATTTCGAGGAGATTATGATTATTCTAGAGAAATGAAGACATGGGTTTTGTTTATCACGTGTCCAATTATAAAAACCTCTCCCAGATTTCACACAACTATCATCATTGGAGATATGCAGGAAAAATTTTGTTGTAACTGTTTTCAATTAGGTTTTCGAATTCTAAGTTAGGTAAAGACTTTTCTTATAAAAAGAAAAATGTAATTGATAGTTAAGGGAGGATTTTCAAGAGCGGGAGGCTCTACATTGTAATGGCCTCATGTTTTCAGTAACTGAATGAAATTTGCAAAGGAGGAATGTAAAATCCTTTTCATGTTAGAGATTCTTGTGCCATCTTTTCTTCAGTAAGTAATTTCTTTATGTGACTGTTTATCCTGTTTCCCACTCCATTTTTTATTTCCTTTCATGCTTGAGCATTAGTTTTTATGGGCTAGAATTCAACCTACATTCTCTAAGTCCATTGTTCAAGCATTTTCAAAATACTTTCTTCTAAAGTCTTGCAGAATTCACCCTAGAGGTGCTTTGTTGGATGGAATGTCTCCCTTTGTCTATTAATCAACCTGCTAATACCTCAAGACTGAGGAAATGGTGCCTACCTTGCCTCTGATCATAAACCTTCAAAACCTTACCTCCTGCAACCTATTTCAGATCTGATTGTTGACTCCATTGCCCAATGGTCTCCTCCATGACTGTCCTACCAAGTCTTTAAAACAAACTTGTCCTATTTGTCCCATCAGAAATCTGACCTTCTGAGTGTATTTGATTGAAATATCATGAGTATAAAAACTTTGTAAATGGTGAGAGATCCCTATCTGATTGTATTAGGTCAGAAATACATTCTAAAGTGGTTTTTGTTGTTACCTCGGGATCTACCTTTTTACAACCTGGGTACATTCTAAGTGATAACAGAATCGATAGTTCCCAAAAAATTGAAAAATATTAGATGATTATTATGATTAATGGGGTATCATACCAAGTTTGTTCAGAATTATAGTAAAATAGAAACACCTCTAACAATGTTTTCAAAGGAGGAGGAATTTTTTGTTCTTGAGAAGGAGCCAAAGGATTTGTAAAACTTAAATAGGATGTGTATAACACTTGTATTGGAAATTCCTGACTTCATATAAAACTGATTGTGGAATGTGGCACCAAATGGAATGCCTTTCTTCCTTTTTTAGAGCATGAGAGGGGTGACAATCCTAAGTCAAAACAAGGTTCTTTGGGGAGTTTTGGAAAGTGATAAGTGAGATGTGGTATTTATTTAGGAGGAAATTTGATTTCTTTTGAGATTCATAATTAAACTAGTTAATTGGGGAAAGGTCCATTTTGGACCTTAAACTACATTCAAGGAGGGGGTGGAATAGGGTGTAGTTCTTGATCAACCCCCTTAACTACATAATTTTGTTAAGGCATATGGTTTTGACCCATATATTAGATGCATCTTGGTTACTCTTTTGAGAGGAGAGATTATTTGTAGTATGTTCATTGTTTTCACACAATATTATTGTTGAATGAACTTTCCTTTAGAAGTGGATGGATTTTTCTCTACCATATGCATAATGGATAATTGGTTGTGAATTTAATATGGTGGAAGTGGATGGTGATTGAGGAGGATGTTTAGTTATTTTTATATGCGGTGTATAGAAATAACCATGGTTGAGGTGTAAGGCTACCCTTCATCTATTTGATACAAACTGTGGAAAAAAAGGATTGCAGTATGGAGGCTAGTTCACTTAGACAACCTTTTTTGAGTTGAAGGAGAGGGTTTAAGCTATACTTTATATGATATTTGGACCTTAGGATTAAATTTATTTCACTAGTAATATTTGAGAAAGTGATATTTTGATGGATATTACTACCTTAGATCATATTCAAATTAGGACGTCCATCTTGGTTGAGGTCATCTCATTGAATAAAATTACTCTTTCTTTTTTAAGATTAATGTTCCTTACTCTACATTCTTGTGATTTCCATTCTTTTTTCTATCATGTCTGGATCCTTGTTCCTTTCCCTATAGGGGATAGACATTGGATGTTATGGTGGGAAGCAACCATTTAAATGAATATCAAATTTATGCATGGTTAGGGACACATAATTGTTAGCCAAGGGTGAATCCACGGACCTGGGTAACACTTTTTGGCAAGTGCATTTCGGCAAAAACAGAAAAACGCACCTCGGTCGAGGGCTTGTTAAGCCCTCGACCGAGGTCTTAATATCTCGACCGAGGTTTTATCAAGCCCTCGACCGAGGTATTGCGGGCTTTACAAACCCTCGGTCGAGGTATTTAAATACCTCAGCTGAGGTATTTAGATACCTCGGTCGAGGGCTTAAAAAAACAGACTTATCCCACATTCAAACAAATGGAAAATTTCCTGTGCCTTGCAGAGGTGTAAACCCTGCCATTCCTAGCACATAACTGAGCGGAGTTGATACCAATAGATTCACCAACGAATCTTCTATCCATTTAGGTATCATACACGCATTTTGGCATTCATATGATATTTATTTTTTAATTACTTCTAAAACTTATACTTAGAAAACCACACTGCAACTTCGAAGCAGCTCAAAGAAAAATCCGCAAAGTTAAAAATACACAGCCAAAAAATTCTTAAAAATGTACACATCACATATCGACGTGTCCTCTTCAAAAGGGTATCTTTGGTTTTTCAATTTTTGAAATAATAGAAAAAATTTATTTACATGGACAAATATGTGTTTAAAACGATGCTGAAATCGAATGTGTTCACTTTCGAAAAATAATAAATAATTGTATAATGCGAGAAAAATTAACAAAAAAATATGCACATCACACTGCATTTTATTTAGATCATTCTCATATATATATATATATTTTAAATTATTAATGCAAGATTGAATTACTCTACGTGGACACGAGCCACTTATTAGCTTCTTCAAATTTTTAAGGTCACATAGTTCATTAAATGCAAAAATTCACACATTAAATGACATCGGAATATTTTAAAAAAAATATCACTATGAAGCCAACATAATATTCTACAATTTGTTTTTTTACTGCAAGTCAAAATTCACATGGCATATATGCGTTTTGAGGGCTTCTATCTAGCACATGAGTAAAAAATCAGGTTTTCATCGCCAAAATTGGCCAAAAAGTGTTACCCATCTTCATGGAATCACCCCCAACATAATTAAGAGCTTTGGGAAGCTAGGAAATAGTTGGAAGAGATTCATATAATCTTTTAGGAGGATCTTCATAACATTTTCCTTTAGTAAAATCCATCATGGTTCAAATTATGTGGACATCATCAGCAGTTTATTCTCTCTTTCTTCATATTTTGTTGAAGTACATGATGCACTCTCTCCTTGCATTGCACTCTATTCGTTGATTAGGAAAGTATGCCCCTTATCACCTTATCTCAATGTTTTGACTATTAATTCATTTACATATCTGTTGGGATCTTGCCACTGACATCGGATTATTGATGGAATTTCACTTCTATATGAATTTGAAATGACAAATAATAATTTTGTAGATGATTCTTGGTTATTGAATCAAGCTACCATGCACTTGGTGGATAGTTCTAAATATTCACTATTCATATTTTCTAAGGCCTCTCATGCTAATATTAGTGATCAAAATATTGAATATTTGTTTTTTAGTCTTGAAGAGGCTCCTAATTCCATTCCTCCTACTTGGACCTTTACTCTTCAATTTGTTATAGTAAGGTATCCTAGCATCTTGTTTAGTATGAGGCTTCACAAAATTTTATGTGTAATTGGTGTTTGGAGCATATACAATTTAAATTTTTCTAGAAGAATAGATACCTTATGTTTGTTGCAAAATTGACTATCGTGAATAGGATTCCCTAGGAATCACATATCTATTATGTTTCTGCTTGGATTCCAAGTATGGATTAGTTTGGTAGATTAGAGAAGATTGTACCTTCATATTTATAGGCAAAGTATGGTGGGGCTAGATTCCTCCCTATGGATTCTTGATTTTGTTTAAGGATAAAGGAATCCTAGGATTGAAAGCTATTTCAACCCAATGCAACACCTTGGTTGCAAAATTGGTGGGTGAGTGTCTCAAGGGATGCCCTTCTAGGTAGAATTAGATGAGGCACTATCTCCTATATGATTATTGGTAGCATCAAGGGATTATTTGGTCTATCCTATATGATTTCATCTCCTCCCAATTTCCAATACTTTGGCTCCTTTATCATCAAAATTATATATGGAGAAATTTAGTTTTCTTTGTGAAGTGTTAGATGTTAGGGATTTGGATAGGATAAGATTAGGGGAGAAGGATGATTTAAGGTTAGAAAGTGCAAGGCATGTGTGTTTCCAACATTGTTTATTTTCAAATGTGATGATTGGGTAGGAAAATCATTTTTTATTGGATGGATTTGTGGGGTGCCATAGTTTCTCCTCAAAGGACTAAAGAACTATTTATCGATTGTTTCCCCTATCTTGTATGGACATGCATATTGTTACGGAAATTATTGGCCTATTTTGTAAGAGGGCATTTTAAAAATGAATAATCACACACCTAGTCTCTTTTAGCAAGATTTTGAATGGAGCTTCAAGCTCTACTTGTTATGATATGATGTACATCCTTTTTCATAAACAACATGAGAACAACCTTGCTCTTAGTTCATAATGGTTATCTATAGATGCAAAGAGAAGGTGGATTGAGATACTCCATAGTGTGTGGCTAATTCAGGTTAATTACAAATTTGAAGTGTTTCCATGTATAGTTTTTTATGAGGGATTTCCTAAGAAGGCACTACTAGTTAAAGGTTATCTCTCTAATTGAATTTTCCCCTCCTTTCTTAAAGTTGAAAACAATGAAACACATATTCTCCGAATGTAATTTTTTTTCAAAGTCTCTTTAGGAGTTTATTTAATCTATGATTGCACCCTTTTTTTAAGGGAGGATGCATTAGAGAGAAACTTTATTGGGTGATTTGAAATGAGGATGCATTAGAGAAGAACTTTATTGGATGATTTGAGATGGTTGATATGTTCCTCATTAAGTGGTGTTTAACATTTCTTAGAGGATTTTTGTAATGTTTGTGCTTCACAAACACAACTATTTGCCTCTATTTGGCTACATCTTGTCATGGACCATGGATTCAACTTCCTTATCAATGATGTTATAAAGGCTAGGACTCATAGTTTTTTCCATCCTACCATCCAAGGAAATATTGACTATCAATGATGTCATCTATTTAGTGGACAAAGGCTAGGACTTAGTTTTTTCCATCCTACCATGCAAGGAAATATTGACTACAAAAATACAGATCAATGCCTTGAATATAACAAGGCATTCCTAAGAATAAGGTTTGAGTTGCTAATAAACAATTCAATGGGAGATCTTGGACATCTGAGAATACATTTTTTTAACCTAGATCAAATATGATTACCAGTGAACTATACTTATAAGTCCAACTTTCATGAATTTTGGGGGAAGGGGTTCTAAAATGAGACCTCTTATTCCAAGGGTTTAGGAATTGGTGCCACTTAACTTGCTTAGGGCTTAGTGATACAGCCCCTCTTAGACATTTGGTTCAGGTAAGGAAGGTTCCTTTTCACATGGTGCATGGTCACACTTTCAAGTGTCTAATAATATATGGACCTTTGAACAAAAGGTGCATGGTCACACTTTCAAGTGTCTAATAATACATGGACCTTTGAAGAAAGGAGTGACCACCTTTCTAAATCCTAATATTTAAACAATACCATCTCACAATTCAATACCCACCCATAGTCACTCTCATCTTGCCACTATCCTTCAAATACAAATCAGATAAAATATCTTTCCTAACCAAAACTCCACACACAGGCCGTGAAGTTTGACCCACTTTGAATCAAGACTATCTACATGTAGGATCAGTCGCTTATTCCGGTACTTTGGAACCCTCTTGTTTGTGTCGGCCTATGGAAAATGCAATGATTCAAATGTTTGTGCCAGTGAAACGTTTTATGTATATACTCAACAATATTTATATATGCAAAGTTCTTGTTTGGTTTTTCACAAGCGATTAACCGTCAAACATCTTTTCATAAGCGACTCAAAAAGCACCCAACATGTTTTATTTCAATTGCGATTTTTTCCTCATTTCTAGAAGCGATTCGAAAACCCGAGATGGAGGAACAATGTAACCTAACGAACAATTCCAATCTGGTCAGTGAGAGAGAGGGGCATGCTCTATAAATATTTAAGAGGATCAATAGACATTTAAAGGCGGCGTTGAATAGAGGCACGGTATGGCGAAAATTGGCTTTGGAGAGAACTAAAGAGATGGAATATTATACGCATAGATTAGAAGCAGCCACAGGAGAAGGAGCATATCAGTTAAGTGAATATGAGTACTGTTATGGCTGATTTTACCACACATGGTGGATCACAGCTTTATGGCCTTCCCTGTCCCTCTTGAGACTCTTTCGACCCCATGGACCATTTTTGTACCTTTGATGTTTCAAAGATCATCCCTGAAAACATGCATTATTTTCTATACGTGAATTTTAAACCTATTCTCGCATATATACGTGGATATGACCCTCAAACCCGTGTACATCAGGATGTGTGCAAAAGGCCAAATAGTTTTGGAGGTTTCCTTGATGTGGATCTGAGTCACTTGTCTCTTGGCCTTCCATATGCCTTGATATCACTTGGATTTGACCTTCCATTACCCCATTGAAGCACTATATAAGGAACCCTTTGGATACATTGAAAGGAGAGGAATTGAAGAGAAAGAAAACTATAGTCCATTGTTGACGGTGCTTATACTTGAGTCTGCATATCTTTGTCCCTTTGAGCACTTTGTGTTCTTCCCAAGCTTGCCTTTGCTTGTGATATTTATGTAAAGAGATGGAGGATTGAAGTGGTGGAGGCCCAGGTGGAGGACTCAGTTTCTCCGATTCGCAGACGTGTTGACAGAGGTTGTCACTATTGTAATCTCTGATTTATATTAATAGAAATATCTTTTCCTATCCAATAATGTGTATTTAAATGAGTATTGAATCCATGGATGCTTTTAAATGCTTATATGTTATTGATTATATATGCTAGAGTAGGTCTAACACAATTATATATAGCATGCTTGTCTTGTTTGCTGAATGTTGAGAGAGAAAATTGTTAATACAAGCAAGAGTGGAAAAGCTCAACGGGGATCTACATCAACCATCCGGAATAAGGTATGTTTTGAGATCCTTTAGTGTTAGATGTTTGGTTTCTCTTGCATATAGGAAAGGATTGGTTTCTGCAGTTACTATGTTTCTTCTAGTACCCCAAGCCATAGGAATTTTTCTTCGTAACAGTTGGGTTTATCAGGATGCAAGCAAATAAGCCAATATACTTTTGGGTTTATCACGATAATCATCGAATCCAACTAACAGTTGCATTTATCAAGCTACTCATCCAATCCAACTCACAGATGGGCTTATCATGCTATGAATCCAAGCCATCTCATTGCTGGGTTTATCAAACTACAGTCAGTCAATCAAACATTCACATTAAGGACTAGCCAAGCCAACTAATAGATGGGTTTATTAGGCTACAATGGAGATGGAAAGATTAAACTGCTAAGTTAGTGAGATCAAACACTGAGCTATGGACACTTGCACTAGATCGGGATTAGATCCTAAAACTTCTCCACACCCAACACAAGGAAGCGTCCCCTTCTCTGCTACACAGTCGCTCATTCTATGTTGTATATTCCAGTGTTGTTTAGAGGGTGAAGAGAAGAAAACCAACCCACCTAGATCTATTTCTGAGGTTCCTTCCTACACTAGGTTTATCAAGATAGTTCGTACCCAATTCCACTCCAAACAAGTTCAGAACAAGGAAAAATATACACACACATCAAACCACAATGTCAACACAGTAAAACAGGCTTCCACTCACTTTGTGACAGAGGAGACCATTGCAAAACAACACTAAGGAAACCACAATTGACCACTCTTTCTCATAAAATGAAGTGATATCCACTGCTCATTCGTTCAACAAACAAAGGAGACCCTGAACATTTATGCAGTTGAGGATAGTAACAATAGGTGAACAACCCAGAACAAAACACAGTTCTGTAAGTAGGATGAACGTAGAGCGTGCATGAACATAATGGAATAGAGAATGATCATAATGGACCACAAGGTTTTGGTGAGATCCAGATGATGAACTGGGCATGCACAAATGAGGAATAAAAAAAACTGAAAACGTGAAGGATAAAAAATCAGGAAGGTTTAGCTACGTGAGGAAGCAATTGCATGTGTGAATGAAGGATGGATCATCCAAAAAAGTCCCTCAACTCCCCCAAAATGTGAGGGAGTATGAAACGTGAATGCATGAGGGAATGACATACATTTTTGGGTGTTTTCTTTCCCATACTCTTCCCATTCCCACACAATAAATTACTCAACCAACTTCTAGATGACTGGGCACAAAAGGGGAAAAAGGGTAGATGATAGCTTTGTGGGTTTTCCCCCTTAGACATTGTATTATCCCCATTGGCTCAAGGGTTTGAATATTTCCCCCTCCCTATTCCTTTTGAAATCATGCCCTTATCTCTTTAACGTGTGATGTATATCTAGTTGTGGTATTTTTATTAATTTGCATTTTACATGATGTATCAAACATATTGTGCTTGGCTAACACATAAACCATCGGCATTGATTTTAATCAACGAAACATAAAACAAAAAACCCATGGGTGGGAATTTTCCTTGATCTCCACACCATGATTTAATACAATATTTACATCATATGCAATTCAATACCATGGGCTGAAAACCAGGGTGTTACATTCCCCTCCCCCTTCAATAGCACTGTCCTCACTACCTTACACAATTTAACAAAATGCTACACTGGCACCTCCCTCAGTGATCTGCAAATTTGAACAAAATGGATGTGCCAATCACATGGCATCTTCCCGCTTCCAAGTATCCTCTTCAGGACCGCAGTGCTTCCTCTACACCTTTATTTGTCCAAGGCACGATCTGAAACTTTTTCAAGTCTTTGCTTGCATGCATTATCACACACAACATGATATTTTGTGGTCTTGTAGAATCCTTCTCCTCAACTTGGAACATTTCCAATGTCTTTGGAAACCAGCAGTACCTATGCTCAAGCCCCAAGCAATGAGTCAATTCCCATATTAGTATTCACAAGATTTTCTCAAAATCCTAGATGAATCACATGCACATGTGTATTGACTTGCAATCAACAAAATTCGCCAAGTGAACCAAATACTTATCTACATAGGTAGCTTCTTTTGGTTCCATAGGTATCCGACCTGGCTTTAGAAAACCATGGCACTCAGTACCTTCCCCACCCCACACATAGGTGTGCGTTAAATGGTAGAAAAATTTATGCATGCCTCAGATCAACTGAAAATACCTCTCAACCGAGGTCTGACATCTCCGTTCTTGAGCCCAACATCTCTTTGGGTGCTTCAATAGCATTTTTTGTTCAAGAACCTGCACGTCCTCTAGGTGCTTCCCTTCCGAGCACCATAATGAACTTAATCCATATGTTAGATTCATTCCTATAGCATGCAATCTATAACAAGATTTTCAAAACCATGGCTACATCATATGCTCATGTATATTTAAAGAAAATAAATAACAACAAAAGTTTGATAAGTAAACCAACTTTACTTATTTGTTTAACATCTCCCAACCAAGATCTAGTTATCCTTGCTTCAGAGCTTAACACCTCCTTGGGTGCTCAATGGAAGCACTAGTTTACGGGCTTAGCATCTCTTCCAATGCTCATCACTTCTCAGGTGCTTCCTTTCCATGCACCATAACAGATTAATTTACATGTCAGATTCATTTCTGTGGTAGTTATTTATTTTTTATTTTTATTTTTTTTAACAAGATTTCTAAAATCTTAGCTGAATCACTATGTACATGTGTAATCACAAAAAATCAACTAGGATTTCCAAGTAATCCAATACTTATCTATATAGCATCTCTCAACCAAGATCCAATCATCCCCACTTCAGAGCCTAACACCTCTCTGGGTGCTCGATAACACCTCTAGCTTAAGGGCCTAGTGTTAGATTTTTAACATTAAGCTAGCATTATATTAGGATCTTTAACTGACAGAATAACAAGCACAACAATCAAACACAAGAGACAATGAACATAGTTTTTTTCCTCAGGGAAACCATAAATGGATAAAACCATGCAACTTCCTCAGAGATAGAATCAGCACCAAAAGTAAAACCCGAAAACATAAATATGATCTCCTGACAACAGTAGTGTCTCTCTTGTCCTAGCAACTTCTCTCTCTCACTCATCCGCCCCAATGAGTAAGTGTGTGTGTGTTAAATAGAGAGGCTCACTCTCTATTTATATTCTTTCGTTCACTTGAAACCCACTCCAACATGTTGGTCTCACTTAACAATTACTTACTAGAGCCAACATCTCTAGGAGTGTCTAATAACCCTAGTGCCCCACAACTTGTGGGGAATTTTCCTCCTTCTACCAACAAGGAGGGTTATCCTTAACACAACGGTGGGGACTATTGACCTGACTTACAATGAATCACCTAGGGTTGACTTCTATAGGATAGTCTAATAACCCAAAGGCCCCACAATTGCGGGAACTTTAACCCTTGGCCAATAGGAGGGTTACCCACAATGACTTGACATGACTTGTTTACATTATAGAACCTCCTGATATCATCACTCGATCTGGATCATCACTGCTGGATCATCATCACTGGATCTAGATCATCACTTGATCTAGAACATCACTGTTGGATCATCATCACTGGATCTAGATCATCACTCGATCTGGATCATCACCGGGTTAACATCACTGGTTCTATCTCATGATTCTTCTTGTCACAGAAAGTTCTACAAAGCCATCACTTTTTCATGCTAGGTGTATTCCTAGCCTCCATGTAGGTCTTCTTTAGTGCTTATATCTGACCCTAAGTCAGAATGGCCCATCCAACACTTACAACTGACCTTGACTCATTATAAAGGTACACCCAACACTCACATCTGACCGTGAGAGGAACTTAATTGCCTCACCATGTCAGAATGGACTAGCCCTTATATTTGATCATGGAAGGAACCTCATCCTCTCACAATGTAAGAATGGCCTAGCCCTTACATCTAACCTTGACTCGTCAGAATGGCCCAACCCTTACATTTGACCTTGACTCATCAGAATGGCCCAGCGCTTACATCTGACCTTGACTCATTAGAATGGCCTAGCCCTTACATCTAACTTTGACTCGTCAGAATGGCCCTACACTCACATATGATCATGTGAGAACACATCCCATAGTCATATCAGAATGGCCCCCAGTCCCAGACTAAGCTTTCCTGGTAACTGACCAGGTGCCTCCATTCTCCCAGAGAATGGCATCAGCCCTTATATCTGATCAAGTGAGAACCAATCCCTCAATCACATCAGAATGGACATGCACTCACATCTGATCATGTAAGACTACATCTTATAGTCATATCAGAAAGGCCCCTAGTCCTAGACTATGTTTTCCTGGTAACTAACCAGGCACCTCCATTCCAAGAATGGAAACAACCCTTATATTTGATCATGTAGGAACCAATCCTACAGTCATATAAGAATGGGTCAACACTCATATCTGACATAGAAGGAACCAATCCTCTCACCATGACAGAATGGCTCACCCCTTACATCTGACCATGGAAGGAACCAATCCTCTTACCATGTTAGAATGGCCCATGGACTCATCACTTCCCTTTGGAAGGAACCTCAATCTAGAGAACACCAAGCGTCTCGTTGAAGTACTCAAACTTCACTCTTGCCAATGGATTTGTTAACACATTAGCTATCTGTTCATCTGTCACAACATACTAGAGCTTCACTGCTCCTCTATGCACCATATCCCTGATATAGTGATACTTGATCTCGATATGCTTCAACTTGTCATGGAACACATACTTCTCCGAAAACTTCACAAAACTGTGGTTTTTTCAATATATACAAGTAGCATCCAACTGGAGATCAAATAAATTAGACAGTAGCGTCCTCAACCATACTGCCTCATAACTAGTTGAACAAGCTGCGACATACTCTACTTCAGCTGTACTCAGTGCCACACAGGATTGCTTCTAGCTAAACCAAGAGATCACACCTAATCCCATATTGAAGCACACCCTGAAGTGTTCTTCCTATCGATGACACTGCCTGTCCAATCTGAATCAACATAACCCTCCAGGTTAATCTTTTGATTCACCTCATACATGATCCCATAATCAACTGTACCCTTCAGGTACCTCAGTGCATGCTTTGTAGCCATTAAGTGAACATGTCTCAATGTGTTCACAGCAAAGCAAATATCTGGTCTCGTATTCATCAGGTACATCAAGGACCCAATCATCTGATGATACATCGTAGCATCAACCATCTCTGATGAAGCATCACTAAATAGCTTCATGTTTGATGTCATAGGTGTGTTCATGGCCTTGAATTCCATCATCTTGAACCTCTTCAGGATCTCTACTACATACTTCCCTTGTCTGACGAAAAGTCCATCTGCATTTTTCCACACCTCCGTGCCTAGAAAATAGTGCACCAACGTATAAAAGGAGCATCACTGATATTCTTCCTTCAACCTTGAAGCAAAGGTTGGAATCGACTTTACTCTAAGTAAAACCTAGAGCCATCACTAATCTATCCATCTTGTCATACCATGTCGAACCTCAACATCTTCTACAGTCACTCCCTTTGAAGCATATACTCCCTTTGTCTTCTGTACTCTATGCATTGAAACATTATGGACTGGAGTGACAAGTAGCTTCCTCTGCAACTAATATTCTATGTATCCATCTAGGGTCACTGGATACCAAGATCCTCTATCTTTGAAAGCGTTCTTCTCGTACCTATCTATGAGCTTGTCATCCTTTATCAACCTTGTAGCAAAGGTTCAGATCTTCATCAAGCTCGTCATGTATGTGTTATCCCATGGGTGTCTTATGAACACGTACAAGGCCTTCTTTCTTTTGCACACATGATCCTGCCTGTGATGTGACTTCACTTCTAGTGGCTGCAAATGTCTCTTCATAGTTTATGCCTTCTTTTCATGAGAAGCCTCATGCTACAAATCTTTCCTTGTATCCTACGATGTTTCCATCTAATGCATGATGGAACTACGAACTTCCCTTCACGTATCGATACTGCATCGTAGACATAATTCTTCTTGAACTGGTCTTCCCTTTCTTCTTGGTTACTTCTTCATAGCTTGAAGGTTCTGCATCAATGATGTCGATGCATTCGTCATATTATTCTTCATCTTGAATTGTCGTCACTTTTTCTTTGGAACAAGTCTCATCCTTCTTTGCTTGTAGGTGATTATGTATGCGATCCTTCCTACAAGTAAAATGCATTAGTTGTATGGTTAGAAACATTTCATAAGGTATGTTCATAATGAAAACTTCTTATGCATAACTATATGATCATGCAACTATTTTAGCCAATACAACAATCATCCATATCTCACGAAAAATTTCTAGATGCCTTCCATCTCTACGTGGACAACATTGAGATTGTGCACTAATCCAATATGTCAGCAAAAGGGTTTCATTCTAGATAAGCAACAATGGAGAGTTGTATGGCATAATGAACTACTTACCCATCACATGCATATTAGTAGTATACTGTCATTAATGCAAACATTCTATCATGCATAAAATATCAACTGAATATAAACAAATGCATAACAAAACAATATCATGAAATGACAATTGAATACTTATCTTTATTTGTTTCATGGGTAGACTCCTTGTTGAGCCTTTAGCTTCACCATTTTTTCATTCATAATAGCATCATTTCTTATCCAAATGGTAAGGTGGATAAGAGGTTCTTCAAGAGTTGAGATCTTCATATTCCTCATTGCTTAAGGGATATTCTTTGGATTGTGAGAGCTTGATATTCAGTTGCTCCCATCTTCTAGTCTCTTATTATGAGTCGAGCTTCTTCTTCTTCCTAGAGTCTGCTTGAAAGTAATCAATTCCTTATAGCACACATTCCTCACATGAATGAATCCCATGATCTTGGGAGACCATTCAAGGTGGATATCACCACTTCTACATTCTCCACTTCTTCTTCTACTACTACAAGTTGTTCTTTGATTTGAGAGACCCTTGTAAAGTATGACTATATGGTATCTGCATTCTAGATCTTCACATTCTTCGACTGGTTTCTCAAAGTAATATTCTAATTTATGTTATTCCCTTCAAATAGCTTGGTTAAGGAATTAAACATATCTTTCAGTGTCTTTAGGGAAGACACTTATGGTACAAGTTGATCCATGACCAAATCAACAATGATCTTCTTGGCGTTGACCAAGTTCTTCTAGTGTAAGGCTTTGAGCCTCATCTCCCTCTGGAACTGGAACCTCTCTACTCATGTAGGTGTCCAATTCATTTTCTTCAGAGAGATAATATACTTCCATGCTTGGAAGTTGTCAACTTCACCAAGATTATCATCAAGCTGATGTGATAGATCACTTTGAAATGAGACCCTCAAATGAAAATAACAAAAGATTAGATCTTACTTATTTGAGTTGTCCATCCTGGTTCTGGAGCCGACTAATCTAGGGTTTTTTAGAGAAACCCTAATTTTAAAAAGTTGGAATCTTTCAGATCTGATTGGATAGAAAGATATATCTCTTTAATTTGATCTATCCAATTTACTCCTTTTTTGAAAACAGTGGAGGGAAGCTCCTAGAACAGGAAGCCCTAGTTTTCCAATTTCTTCTGGAGATCTACTTGATACTGTTTCTGTGATATATCTTAAATTAATGCTCCTCTATGTCTAAAAATTTGCACTGAGGTAGCCTCACCTGTCCCTATTCCAACACCACATCTTTCATCAGAATTGGTTTCACCAATTGGGACTTATGATCATATTCCCAAGGTGACCTATTACAGGACTGTTCAGAATAATGAAGTTGTACAGAATTCCATGTGTCACTGTTTCATCTTCTGGGTCTAAAACATGGAAAACAGTATGTAAATTCCATTTCCTTTCTGGAAAATCTTCACAAATTTCATTTGGACCTTTTTATCCCACGATATAGCAATTCTCCCCAGGTGTCCTGTTTAGGGATGAATCCTGGAAGAGGTTGGAACCCTAACATGGAGGGATCATATCTCCTAGAATATAGTGAATCTTAGGTGGAATTTTGGAAACAGTGTAAATCATCATTTTATATTTTTCCTGTGAAATTTTCAGCTCCTGATAATTCTCCAATCCCGAGATATAGTGAATGTACCAAAACTTATCAATTTTAGTATTTTAGGGTTTTTTCAGCTCGGGGTCAAACTAGGGTTTGAATTTATTGAAGTTATACCCAAGAAAAATTATTTATTGAGGTCTCTAAAATTCGATTTTGACGAGGAGATAAATCCTATGCTGGGCTCACTCAAAATTTCCTCTTTTGGAGAAATTCCTAATTTTCCGCGTTCAAAACTGAAAATGCTTAGAATTGAATTTTGCTTCGATTGAAAGATGCGCCCTTCAATGGAGATCCAACCTAGAATACTTTTGCTGTTGGATTGTGGAGAGAGACCCAAAAATTAATAATCCCTAGCTTCTATAGCTGCACAATATCTTCTTCTAAGGTTAGCTCTGATACCATGTTATATTTTTAACATTAAGCTAGCATTATATTAGGATCTTTAACTGAGAGAATATCAAGCACATCAATCAAACACAAGAGACAATTAACATAGTGCTTTTCCTTGGGGAAACCATAAATGGAGAAAACCCCACAACTTCCTTAAAGATAGAATCCACACCAAAAGTAAAACCAAAAAACATAAAGATGATCTCCCGACAACAGTAGTCTCTCTCTTGTCCTAGAAACTTCTCTCTCACTCATGCACCCCACTGAGTGAGTGTGTGTATGTTAAACAGAGAGGCTCGCTCTCTATTTATATTCTTTCATTCACTTGAAACCCACTCCAACATGTCATCCTCACTTAACAATTACTTACTAGAGCCAACATCTCTAGGACTGTCTAATAACCTTAATGCCCCACAACTTGTAGGGACTTTGCCTCCTTCGACCAACAAGGAGGGTTAGCCTTAGCACAATGGTGGGGACTATTTCTCCAACTTACAATGACTCACCTAGGTTCAACTTCTCTAAAATAGTCTAATAACCCTAGGACCCCACAACTGTGGGGAATTTAACCCTTGAACAATAGGAGGGTTACCCACAATGACTTGACATTACTTGTTTACATTATAGAACCTCCCGATAGGAACATTGGGGCATGACATGAATCAAATACATTATAAACACTTCCTGAAATAAACATCAGGGTACAATACATAAGATATATAAGTGAATACATTCCGAAGTTACAATTACATCAACACCCAACACCTCTTCCAAATGCTTACCAATGCTCAGATGCTTCCTTTCCAGACATCATAATACCTCGGGGTTATTCTCTTCACGAATTCCCCACTCTCGTGATAGTATCCTTTTGATGTGAATGTGTGTGGAAATAATTGTAACTGGATATCTTACACCTTGGGTGACACCAGTGATGCATACTGGTTCCTAGCTACCATGGGGGAGAATCTATGTAACCAAGGACATCCTTCTGGAGGAGTTATGTACTCGTTGTACATGTTTTCATCATATCACTTGTGTTACATATAGACATGCAATTCGTATGAGATTCATCATAAAAAAATTTAATCATAGGTTTCCAAACCTATTCCAAACACATCCCTCTGAGAATCCATGTTCACCCACTACATCCTTCCGACGAGCCATGTACACCTAGTACATATTTTCTTCATCTCACCTGCATTACATACAATCATGCAGTTCATACGAGATGTCATCATAAAAATTTTAGTCATATTTTCAAACCTTTTTCCAACAAATCCCTCCGAGAAGCTATGTACACCTAGTACATCCTTTTGAGGAGCCATGTACACCAACCACATCCTTTCGAGGAGTTATGTATCCCAAACACATCCTTTTGAGAAGCTACGTGCTCCAAGAACGTAGTTCCACCATATCACATGCATTACATAGAAGTATGCAGTTTACATGAGATGTCGTCATAAAATTTTAATCGTATATTTTCAAATCTATTTCATGCATACATGATTTCCCAAATATCAAACGATCAATAGCATTGATATTCAAATAAAAATCTGAGTTGGCGCTTCTACTTCTTGCAGAAAATTATTTTTTTGCAACCATGAGGTCATCCTCATATTGTTTGGATTTTTTCAAGAGGGAGAACTGATCCCCTACTTACACATGCTTCCCAAAAACTAGGTATCCACATACACCATGTTATCCTAACATAATTTTAAATCAGCCAAACAGTCATAGTTAGCACCAGGAACTTCAAGCATCAAGCAATGCAAAACAAGCATATCCATTGCTAGCATGAATCAAAACCATCACAGGAGATCAAAATCTCCCATAATTGACAAAAAAACTTGCAATCTGAAGTTTCAAAATTCATTCTCCATCATGAGATCCTTCTCATTGCAAATGGTACCTTCCTGCCCTGGGCTTCATTGGGCACAACCATACTTATCTGCTCAGGTCATTCTACCTGAGTCTTCAGGAAGCCCTCACATGTATCCCCATGCACACAAAGTCCATTTCTTCATGGAACTACAAGTTCACATGCAGGCCTCCTCGGCCTATACATAGGCTCCACTTTTCCTGGAAAATATTCTTCGATGAGCTTCCTGCAATACCTTGCAAGTCCCACAAAAGATCTTACATCTGTTAACTTCCTTGGAGGATGCCAAATCATTATGGCATCAATCCTTCAGGGTTTGTAGATATTTCTCTATCTGATATAGTGTGATGCAAATGATAAATTATATCTTTATAGAAATAATAGTTTCTCAACCCAGCATACATGTGATGCTTCATGAGAAATTAAAAGTCAGCCTCAAATGTTCCACATGTTCTTCCTCATTCTTAGAATAAATAAGAATTCCATCAAGGGAACAAGAGAAAACATGTTCAGACACTTATTGGAACATTAGTCACGAGGCACATAGATGTAGCTGGTGCATTTGTGAAGCGAAATGATACCACTACAACGTCATAAGATCCATACCTACTAGTAACTAGACCTTAAGTCAATCTTGGAAAACACCTTTGATATTCTCATTTGATCAAAAGGTCATCAGTTCTAGGAAAGGATATTTTTTCTTCACAATGACCTTGTTTAATTTCCTAATCCAATACACAACCAGGGTGTATAATCCTTTTCTTCCTCAAACCAAACCGGTGCTCCCAATGGGGACACATTTGGATTGACATAATTCTATTCCCACAACTCTTGCAGTTGCATAATCAACTATAGTAATTATGGTGTACTCACCCTGTAGGGTGTCTTCAACATTGGTGATTTACATGGCACAAGTTCAATTGTGAGATCAATGTCCCCCTTTGGAGGAAGCTTTGGAATTTCATATGGAAAAAGATTCCAAAATTCCTACAACACATGACAACACTCCAGCCTAGGAGTATCATTCTCTACTTCCTCCAAAACATGAGTTGCATACATTCTGCAAAATTTCCCATAGATCTTATTCAGTTGTATTGCTGAAGACTAGCTTACAGAGATCACTTTTGGAAAGCCTTTCACAACCTTTAGGTTTCCTTCTTCATCCAAGAACTCAAAATTCTTGTTGTAACAATCAAGACTTGATCTATGTGCTTCCAACAAATCCATTCCAATGAGAACATCATAGGAACCAAGAGGTGGAACATTCAGATCTGCACAAGTGACTAACCCATCCATGACAAATGAAAATTTCCTTAACACCTCACTGAGCTTCTTCTTGGTTCTAGTGGCTAGTTGAAATAACCATGATATTATATGCTCTGAATTATTCAAGGTGCATAACTCAACAATTCTAGGGGTGATATAGCTGTGAGTCGATCCAAGGTCGATCAAAACATAAACATTCTGTTCAATAATATCACCCTTAAATTCCACTGTAGTTGAGTTACGACCTGTCTGGTGGTATTCTAAGTCTGCACAAATTTTAGGAATGAGCCCTACCTTGTGACCCACAGTTTCAGCTTCTTCAGTGCTGGGGACTTGACCTTCATTCCCATTTTCAAGTTGACAATTCCTGCGCAGGTGGGGTCCTTCACATCCCCAATGTTTGAGTGCTTTCTTAGGCTTTTCCCTCATCACTCTGATTGACTCAATCTCATCTTGTGATGGCTTCCTTTGATTCTTTTGGAGGGGATAAGGTTTAAAACCTTTTTTCCTTGGGTTAAGCTTCACATTTGTCTTATGGGAATTTCTCATGCTCCCTTCTACCTCTATTAAATGATGCCCATATTTTATCTATCTTTGGAGGTATGCCAAACTCTGTAGCATGACTAAAGTCATCTAGTTTTTCTCTACCAGTGCCTTCATCATCAATTTATTTTCTTCTTTGCAACCCTACAATTATACCCTCATGCTTCTTGTGGTATCTATAGCATCTAAGGAACTCTCTTGTTCCTTGTTCCCATCAGCTTCAGTTTCATTTTCTTGGATATTGTAAGATGGCCTTACATACACTTCCCCATGTGGATAACTGCAGCGTAAATGGGGTCCTCCACATCTCTAGCATTGGAGTGGATTTATTTTCTCTTGAGGATGTCTTGTATTTTCCCCCATAGCATCTTCCCCATTTCCGCATGGATCCTGTGCATTATCCATGTTGTTAATCTTCTTGGCATTGATCCTCTTTAACCTTCTTGGTCAGACCAAGACCAATGTTTCAATATCCACTATGAGTCTACAAAATATTTTAACAACATCATTTGTTAGAAAATATCATAAATGAAAATAAATTACTTACCAACTTCTTATTGCAGGAATGAACGGTCAATATCGTAGTAGAATTCATATCACAATAATGGTGCATTTTGTTGGGTTGGCTAAGTTTAGCAATTCTGCTAAATAACACTATGTAGTTGTCTTTCTGCAACCAATTTCCTTGGCACATTTATACCAATGATGCAACCAGTAGCTCTGTCAAATCATAACTTGGGTGTTCTTTTCCATTTTATCTATTCAACTTGGCCCACTTAGGCCCTAGTGCTGCAACCTACAGCCCCGATACCACACGGTCATGTCCCCTCCCGTCCACTAGAGAGATAATGTGACCATAGTGCTTCCTAGTTGATGTAGGATCATCTTGCTCAAATTTCATTCAATTATGTACATATTTTGATAGATTCCTTATTTTTGAAGAGATCTAACCTGGGTCTTCTTTTCCATTTTATCTATTCAACTTGGCCCATTTAGGCCTTAGTGTTGCAACCTATAGCCCTGATACCACACGGTCACGTCCCCTCCCGTCCACTAGAGAAATAACGTGACCAGGAGCATCTTGCTCGAATTTCATTGAATTATATAGGTATTTTGATAGATTCCTGATTTTTGAAGAGATTCACTGAGGAAAATAAATTCTCCAAATTCCCCACAATGGAGAAATTGATCCTGTCAGTGATCAATTCGATGTTCCATGAAGAAAGATCTCAGAGGGGATCGAATGGCAAAGAAAGATCGTGATGAAAATAATTATTTACCATTTGTTCCACATCTGGAGATAGATCAATAGCTGAGAATCAACTTGCAAGAATCAACGATATGGAAATCTTGAGTTTGCAGAATCAGGAAATATGGAAATTGCGATCCGGCATGCGAAAACGAGAGTTGCAGAAGGGGATCTTTGGAAATATATATTGTGAATAGGCATCTCTCATCCCTCAAGTTGCGTAAAGGCAAGTTACAGAAGAAGATATGTTGGGAATAGAATTTACTAAAGGACGTTTCCGCATCCTACATCCCGCATCCCACAAGTTGCAGAAGGATATTTCTGTGAGGAAATTCAACCTGTTAATAGAAGTCTTGGATATATTTGATCATTTAATCCATCACCAATATGACAATCTAATCCCCATAACATAAATTAAAAATGCATTGAAAGAAAACATACACAAATGCATACAATTGTAATTATACAGCGGAAGCAATTCATCAATTCAACACATTAGGCATGTTCATCATATTCAATTAAGAAAATACAAGTGCAGAGATTAACGTAGACAAGAATAATTATCCTAAAATAATTTTGTCCCGCAACCAACTATGTCACTGCAACGTTCCACCCAACCATAGCCCAAAGCGCTCATTAGTCTCTCAGCAGCAATGCAACCCCTGAGCTGGGCATGATCCCCACAAGGAATAAGGAACACTAGAAACATTAGACATAGCAAAGGATACAACAAAACTTAGCCAAACCAACATAGTGGGTTTATCAGGATGCAAACAAACAAGCCAATATACTTCTGGGTTTATCAGGATAATCGACCAAGCGAGCTAACAGTTGGGTTTATCGGGCTACTCACCCAAGCCAACTGATAGATGGGTTTATCAAGCCGCAAATCCAAGCCATCTCACTAGTGGATTTATCAGATTGCAGTTAGTCAAGCCAACATTTACATTAAGGACCATCCAAGCCAACTAACAGATGGGTTTATCAGGTTGCAAAGGAGCTGGAAAGCTTGAACTGCTAAGCTAGTGGGATCAACCACCGATCTATGGACACCTACACTAGATCAGGATTGGATCCTAAAAAATATACACGCCCAACACAAGGAATCATCCCCGTCTCTGCTACACAGTCCCTCAGGGTATGCCTTCCATTCCATTTCTATTTAGGGGGTGCAAAGAAGAAAACTAGCCCCTCTAGATCTATTTGCGAGGTTCTTTCCTACACTAGGTTTATCAAGCTATTTCAGACCCAATTCCACTCCAAACCAGTTCTTGCCAAGGAAAAATATGCACACACAACAAACGACAATGTCAACACAGCAAAACAGTATTCCACTCACTTAGTGGCAGAAGACACCATTTCCTAACAAAACTGAGGAAACCACAAATGACCACTCTTTCTCATAAAATCGAGTCATCTCCACTGCTCATTCGTTCAGCAAACAAAGAAGACCCCAAAATTTGCATGGATGAGGATGGTAACAAGAGGTGAACAACCCAGAACAAAACACGGTTATGCAAGCAAGAAAAACGCACAACATGCATGAAGAGAATGGAATAGAGAATGATAAAAATGGACCACAGGATTTCAGTGAGAGCTAGAGGATAGAATGGGCATGAACAAATGAGGAATAAAAAGAACTGGAAATGTGAAGGATAAAAACTCTAGAAAGTTTAGCTGTGAGAGGAAGAAAACACATGCATGAATGAAGGATGGATCATCCAAAAAAGTCCCCCAACACCCCTAAAACATGAGGGAGGATGAAGCATGAATGCATGAGGGAATGACATATTTTCTTAGGTGTTTTCTTTCCCATACTCTTCCTGTTCCCATACAATAACTTCCTCAACCAACTTGTATATGATTGGGCATAAAAGGGTAAAAAAGGGTAGATGACAGCTTTGTGGGTTTCCCCCCTTAGACATTGGCTTATCCCCATTGGCTCAAGGGTTTGAATATTTCCCCCTCCCTATTCCTTGTGAAATCATGGCCCCATCTCTTTTACATTGCGACATATAGTTAGTTGTGGTATTTTTATTAATTTGAATTTTACATGATGTCTCAAACATATTGTGCTTGGCTAGCACAAAAACCATAGGCATCGATTTTAACCGTCAAAACATAAAACACCAAAGCCAGGGGGGTTTCCTTGAGCTCCACACGATGATTTAATATAATATTTACATCATATGAAATTCAATACCACGAGGTTAAAAACAGGGTGTTACAAAAACCACCAAGGTGCTCTTCATATGGCATTAGAAATATAGGTAGAACCTTGCAGTCTGTGACTTACAGATTGGTTTAAGATATGTATTTACATCTTAGACTATTCTTTCTCACATGATCTCTAGTTTATTCTTCTATCTACTCCTACTAATCCACACACATCCTCGATCGACTCTTCTACTTTACTACCCATGCAATCAGCTACAGGATGACTCTACAAAATGATCTGTGCACTCAGCCATAGATCCACTACTCAAAATACTTCTACTATCAGAATCCTCTGTAATATCTCTGATCCTACTCTTCTATCATGCTAATAGTGAAGCTTGAATATATTTCTTGAACCTAATGATGAAGCTAACCTTTATACATATTGAGATCCTTCTATTTATACAAATTAGAAGACCATGCAGGGTCGACTGAGTACAACGCAGTTACCGCTTACAAAAGTAGCTACAAAATATCTCCTATTGCATTGATGATAGGCCATACTAGCCACACAAGTTATCCATTACATTAACCACATCCATAACTAAATGCGGAAACATCTCTCAGCCTGTCTGCACAGGTCATAACTATGCGCAAAAACTGTTCTTTAATATTCCACCGACTTGTCCTTTTGAATTCTTCCTTGACTTGCACATGTTCAACCTTAACTCTTCTACCTGCCTCTTCCACTGATTCAAATTTTCCTTTAATCGTTTCAACGATCCTCGTTGCAGCTCCTTCTACTCTACACTTGTGTTTCTTCCTTTACCTTCTTTTCCCCCTCACATGCATACTTTTCCTCTTGTTCTTGTGCTTCGGGTTCTTCTTTGTACAATTTTCTTGGCCCAATAGGCCCCCAACACTCACATGTGGCTCCTCTCAAGCCACTAAGAAAAATGGAAATCCTTAGGAAAATTTTAAATCTCCAGCGCAGGTTGCGCCATAGGACCAACCTTGTCTTGAAATTCCTTCAAAATGGCCTCCACTACGGTGACCCCTTATCTCACCTCTTCAGCATGGTTTTCCAACTGTTCCACACAGTCGAAACCGATATGTTATCACAGTACTTATTTCGAGGACTATGTGATAACTTGGAGCTTTTGCTATACATGTTGAATAAGCCCTGTAACTCGCTCTCCTTCCGATTGGTGTGATGTAACTTCGTCGTTCCTACTCTGCTCCTTGTTGCACATAGTATTTACCTCCTGCTACAACTCCTTTAACTCGACTACTTTTGCAATATTTTCTTTGAGCAGCATCTTCACCACGTCTGCCTTTACTGCTGCAATTTTTAGTTATGTCTGATGCGCTTCCTCGGTGAACTTGGGCAATCTCTCATCTTCCAGAAGTTGTTCCCAAGTCATGGAAAATTATTCAATTGCATCTACGTAGAGCTTCTCTCCTTGCTTGATCCTGCCAATAGCCTCAGATGATGTTTTTCCGTGCTCCTCTAACACCTCAGGAGGTGTTCTTGGTATCTACTGTGCTTGAAGCTCCTCTACCTGCTTCTTGAGAGTCGGATCTTCTACATTATATGCTTAGGGTTTGAAACCTTAATATCCT
This sequence comes from Pseudotsuga menziesii, assembly GCA_001517045.1. Taxonomy (NCBI): domain Eukaryota; kingdom Viridiplantae; phylum Streptophyta; class Pinopsida; order Pinales; family Pinaceae; genus Pseudotsuga; species Pseudotsuga menziesii. The sequence goes on along the minus strand of LPNX010007469.1, from coordinate 96,786 downwards.
TGTAATATATAGTTTGAAAAATATATGTAAAAAGGGTTTATGGTTTATGGCATATTTCATATGCCATCGAAACATTGTATTAGTGTGACATTTGAGGGTTTTATGGTTTAAATGTTGGAGGGTGTTGAACTATGGAAAAATGATGTGAACAAACCATGGAGTTATGGTTTTACATGTTAAATTCAGTCTTCTCTAAAGGGAATATTGGTTTTAATAGAGTCCAGATTAAATAAGTTAGCTAGATTTCCTGGTTATTGTTCAACTTAAATACAATAGTAAAAAAAAGTTTATGTGTATAAAAAGCACATTAAAATTAACTAATAAACTATCAATGAAAGAACTAGTTAAAATCCATCTCTACATCTTCCACTACTCACAATTTACATATTGCCATCGTGCTTATTATTTCACCCATTGGAACTATTATACATACCTGTGCATAAAAAATAAATTTAAATACCATTTCAATACTGAAACTTAAACCATTATAGCATAAATAAGATAAACATAATTAAACACTAAACCTACAAATAAACATAATGAAGATAATTCTTAAACAAACCCTGAATAGTATTTTCCATTATAAAATTCTCTGCATAACATGCTAGCCATCGAGACCTGTTAAGGTCCGGTTGTAGGCGTAACTATTATATCAAATATCTCTACTATTTACTACCAAACCTAAGAACCAATTTTATAGATAATACAAACCAACTATTAAACGACGTATTCATTTAAAGGATCCAATATTGTTGGCATCTCTGCCAAAACAAAACCACACACGCTATATTGAAACACCAATCCATGCGTTAGACATCCTAGGATCAAATCTTGTAGGCTCACCTTATTTAAAAATGAAAACTAAATCAGACACTTACTGAGGAATCGAATCATGGAGGGATCGATTTTAAAACATCAAATTTAAATCATGCTAACAGAACCAAATACACAGAGTAACATCCAACAAACTATACACAGGGTGTGTATTCGCATGAGGTTTGAATCGTAGCTATGAAAGCTCAACTATAAACTCCAGTCTTAAACCATAATCGAAATCGCTACTCTGTCACAGCTCAACTATAAACTCCAGTCTTAAACCATAATCGAAATTGCTACTCTGTCACAGCTCTACATTAAATAAAACAATAGAATATACATGTTGTGTTTCCATATAAAGGCTCATAGCCGAGAGGTAAAACCCCGCCATAATCAACATTACAAATAAAAACCAAACCATTTTAAATGCCAAAAGAATTCATTTAAACCCTATTGTCTACACTATTACATCCACAACATTTACAAAATTTTACAGCAATATGCCAAGCTAAGTACCATAGAAATAATAAACCCCAATCACATTAAATAAACCATATATTTCAAAGTTATAAAAATTTACAAGTAAAATGTACACAGTCACGATTCGACAGGGTGCCATTGCAAAAAATGGCACTACCATAGATTAACACATCATTTAAAACCAAAACGCACAGCTCTCCATTAAATTATCAAACCATATGATTAAGATACAAGACCAAAATTGATTACATAGCTGAAGCTTTTTCTGGATAGACATGGCTCAAAGTCTCCACACTTAAACCATCATTGAAATAGTATTTACAAACGCACCCCTGGATTACCATTATCACAAAGGGCCCATACATTGATCACATAAATAAAATATTCACAATATTAACCCTTTGAATACAAATCTCAAAGCTCTATTAATCATTACATGCAGAGGTAAAGATTCCTATGTTATCGTAGGGCTTACCCCTGGAAGGGTATCATTAACAATCTTGTTAATCACCAATGAGCCACGAATGGAAGCCACCCCATCACCTGCAAATCGAAATAGAGCACCATTAGAAGTATGTTAATCCTCAAACTGAAGCAAACAACAATAAAACCACATTGAGACCATACCTTTTCAGTGCAGAGTGAGTCTGTTACTGCACGTAGTGTTAAAACCCGGGAGCCAAAGCATCCAGACAACCAAACAATAGATCCAAATGAATCCCAAACAATGATAGACCAAACCTTAGGGCTCATTTCCCCCCCATCCCAAGGATCCATAAATGTGCCACCCTGTCTCCCACCATCGACGTGATTTTTACCCACATCCATATAATTCAAACCCCAAGGTTTGCGGTTTTGTATTAAACCCCATCAAAACCCTTGTTTGAATAGTTAAGCCATAGTTTCATGGCATATGGAATATTCCATGAAGGGTTTGTGACATAAAGGATAGTATTTCCAAAACTTAACATAATGTTTGTCAATTCTTATCACTTAATCCTATAACCCTAGGATTTACACTTTGTTATTTCATGTTATAATACATATCAAGGGAATAAAAACTATGATAGTATTAATCCACAATAATAATGTCAACCATAAATATTCAGGTCTTACAACCCTAACTTTGCAATTTGTCATGAAATAATTCCCATTGGACGACATGGCAAACAATTGCCATGCAATCAAAATCATATTTTTCATGGTATATGCACCCTTAACTGGTTTCAACGAAATCTTTCCTGCCCACTTTGCAGATATGACTTTAAGTAACCACGTCTTACTTTGTAGCATTGTAGCATGTCTCTTTGGACTGTAACACTTTTTCATCATTTGACACGCATAAATAGCTTTCCTAGAAAATTTATTTCATTATTTATTATTTATTAGTTTTTGTTTGTTTATTCCATTCTATAAAATCTATTTTAAATCTTAATTATTTTATTATAATTATTTACATCACAAAACATGAATACAAATTTGTAAAAGATATTTTATCTCTCAAAAGATTTGTAAATAATATGATAGATCTTCAATTAAAGTGAATCTATAGTAATAATTGCTTTAATTTTTCAAATAAACATGATTATTGAATATGTTATTGTTATAATAAACTTAAAGAATACTTTTTAAAGTTCAAGATTTATAGCTGTTAAAAAACAATTAAAATATTATTTTGTAAATTAGTTAAATGAAATTTAGCATATGTTATATAACTTTAGAGTGTATATATTTTATATCTCTATAAACTACAAAAATTACTATAATGATGGTGGAACCATTGAAATGGTGAATTAAATCTATTCTAGAAAATCACACATCCAATCTATGTTTATATAAAGATGAATAAGGAATATTGTATACAAATAAGTTCAATCAAGGACATCAAACATTGTATAAGGATCACAACAATCTCCGTCAAGTGAAGTTGGAGGAACTAAAATCCTAGTGATTGGGGAAGTTCTAATGAAAAATATGAGATCTAGGTAAAATTTCTATTGTGAGAAGATGATGAATTCTAAGAAGCAAATGTTTTGATGAAAGAGGAATCATATATGAGCATAGAAAGGGTGGAAGTAAAGGGTGTGGTGATGGATAGTGTGATCTAATAAACTTAGTGATTCATTCTTAAAATGGTGTGATTGGGTAGATATTGAGATATTGTTAGTGGATATATGTAGAGATAAAAATAATTATAGAGGTTCTTGAGAATTACACATTTAAGAAAATAGAATGGATTGGAGAAGCTAAAATGTAACAATGATGTACCATATATGAAGGGGATACAAATCACATAATGAGATGAATGATAGCATGTATAGATCCATCTTAACTATGGCTCTATCAAGCACACCGAGAGGGATGGTGCAAACCCTTTTTAATTTACAAAAGTCTCTAATAAGTATTCCTAATAAGTAACATTAATAATCATATAATCAAATAGTTTTCCAAATATTGGTTTACTTGTCTTTCTTTAAAACTAATAATGAATATTAAGAGTAATTAATGAGTAAAATAATCCATATAAAATTTCAAATTCTAGATTTCCACAATAAATTGGAATTTGAAAAACATTTTCCATCAAATGAAGATTTTAATCATTTATCCAATTTTTTTGGGAAATGACTTGTTTTTCTTTATAACTAAAAATAAACATTTACATGTTAGGGTCAACCTTGACTTGGGAATGGGCAAGGAAGTAAGTGGTTTAAGGCACATGGTTTTAGTGGTCCGTGGTTTCTTGCTAATTGTTTTTCCATTAAAAGAACCTTATAAACATGGTTGTAAGAACCTTGTAAACATGGTTGTAATATTCCATTGTAATGTTCCAAAGTGAGCATGAGATGCTCTTGGTAGCCTTGTCCGATCAATAATAAATCTATTAAATTTTTAATTGAATTTTGATATATAATTACATAAATGTGTTTTACAATTTAGCTAATTTAAAATTAAATTTTATATGTTCTTGGTTTTATAATTCTTCTTTTTATTATTCTTGAATCAATTGAATTTTACTACTTACTTTGTAAGATTGAGAGTATTTCCCTAACATGGTTGTATATTTATATGAGTATAATATTTTTTATTCTTGTAATTATAAGCTCACAAATTAAAAGTTTTTTTATTTTTTATTTTTTAATATTATTATTTTTATTGAACCCACATCTGCGAGGTCACTCTTAAACACTGGACACATCTCTCCCATTTGAGTTGTAGAAAGCGCCTCTAGGCACAAATATTGTCTAAAGACACTTAAAGTGAAGATAAAGGTGACATACAAGATTTAAAGATCATGAAGAAACACATGTTACATGCTTAAAGTATAAATATAAAAGTTAATAAATATATAATATGACATTACATTTATATTATGATATTACTATTGTATTTATTCATTGGATATGACTTTAATTGTAATTATATCATATGCCATGACCATGGTTATAACCACACCCCTTAAATCATATATATACCAAAGAGACATTTGTTTAGAAATGTTATCTTTTTCATTGACATATTGTAAAAGGAGGTTTCCTCTCAAGAAGTATTCTTATAAATCTCTTTATTTGATTCTTAATGTCTTCGGTTTCCCTTTCTTCCTATTTATTATGAAACCCATTTTCTCTATAACTTATTTTTAGAGACCTTTTAGAAAGCCAATTTTTTGGGATTCCCAAGAGACATACCAAAGTACCTATGGTAAATATTGAAGGTCTTGGTTCACAAAAGTTAGGACTTTTATAAAGTCTAAAATATAGTTGCAAACAATTGATTTGGGTAAATTTTTATATATGAATATTTCAAGCTACAAATTGAGTTCTACATATTGAGTCATAAAGAAATGGAATATGGAATTTATTATAAAATGTTCATAATCTTAATAGACAAATCATACATGTCTAGAAGGTTGTACAAGTTCTCTCTCTAGAAAGAGACAAAAACAAAACCGAAATCGAAAAGTTACTACTAGAGTTTTGTCAAACCTATGGAATTGTAGATAATGAATATGCGACTATTATAAACAGAATCTTTAGAATTAGTAGGGGGTGGGGGATTTCATATTTACGTCAAGAGAAATTCAGCTAGAAAAAATATCTTTAAAGTAAGGTTTTACAACTATCTTAACTTGTAATTTGTATAACTTCTAGTTGGAAGATTTATTTAGGGTGATTCAAGAGGAAGCATTATGTTTTTCCATGATTATTTAGAGAGTAGAGAACATTGAGGTGACAGTAATAACTAATGTCACTTGTACAAAATGAGAGATAAGTGACCACGCAACCAAAAAATGTGGTCACCGCAATTTTTAAATGGATAAATGACTAAGCTTGAGCAATTAAAAGTGAGTGAACTAAAAACAAGCAAGATAAATGACCAATTTGTTCATGGGATAAAATATATGACTAGGTAACAAGTAAATAAACTAAAAATGACCACATAACAATAACATTAAGAATGTGAATTGGTAGTTTATTTATTCATTTTTATTAGTGTCACTCCAACAATGGAAATTACGATTTCGACAATGAATTTGTAAGCCACCAAGAAGAAGGTCAATTGAGGGCGCACATGCTAGCTTATTTTATTTTGTATTTCATTAGGTTAAGAGAATATATTTTGTAAATAACTACGTCCCTTATTACAAAAAAGGATACCTCTCTCTAATAGAAGCATCTTCTTTGTGCGAGAAAACCTTTCTGCCCTTTTTACTGTTGTTTGCTAGCACCTGAGTTCGTTTATTTACATTTTTTAATTTATTGACCTAAGTTCTCCTAGCACAGCGAGTGTGCCTCCTTCCATGGATGCCCCTTGTCTCTGTCTTTTTGAATGATTCTCCTTCTGAGATTTAGCCATTCCATTGGCTATTCAATCTCCTAGGCGTTTTCCTTTTCTCTGCAAGAAACTCCATGCAAGGCTGAGGGTGCTCCAACTCGGCTCAACATTTTAGTCTTGTCACTGTAATATGAATTGGTAGTTTATTTAGTCATTTTTAGTCATCTCACTCAAACAATAGAAAATTACAATTTCGACAATGAATGCATATGATTTACTAAATTTTTTCACTCCATATGGATTTAGAGACCCATATGTAGTGTTAAATTTTGGTAAACTATAACATTGTACATTTATTTAGAGGCATGAGTGATCATGTTAATTGTGCCACTCAACTACAATATAAGGGTTTCAAGTTCTGTGGATACTAGTGGGTAAGTGGTTTATAAGTTATCATGTTAGTGGGTTGGCATCTAGATGTTAAGGCTAGGTACGAGGTGAGAGGATTAGACGTTGAAGCTTCCAAGGTGCATGATTTCATTGCATGGGTTTGGTTTTCCAAGTGCACAAGTATTTAACATGGGTTGGTTGTGTTAGGTTAGTGTCTTAGTGGAATTATTTGGGATTTACCATATGTCTTGATTTCATGCTCATATTTATTTTAGTTCATATCCACCAACTCACATTTGTGAGTGAGGATCGATTCCTCTATTGAAAGAAGAATCAAATAGAGAGGGATTTAAAATGAAAAACCTCACCATTTTGTGATTTTAAAGGTGGAAGGTTTTTGGTTGCATGGTTGTTCTTGTAATTTATTTGCATAGCCAATCTATCCCCACTTTTTGTCACCTATATCTCTTCAAAGCATAGAATGTGTGAGATTAGTTTCCAAATTTCTTGTGAATTGAAGTTCATTACAGTCCATCTTGTAAATTGAGATCTGTGAAGCCACATCCCGCATCCAGCAAGTTGTAGAAATGATATCTGTGGAAGAACATCTGTGGGGAATAGAATTTACTAAAAGAATTTTTCGCATCCCGTATCCTGCAAGTTGCTCGAAGGAGAATTGTGGAAGGAGATTGCTATCATGAAATTCAACATGTTAATAGAAGTCTTGGACAAATTTGATCATTCAGAGCATCATCAATCCGTCAATCTCAGACCCATAATGTACTTTAAAAATGCATTAAATGAAAACATGCACAAATGCATACAATTTCAATTATATAGTGGAAGCAATTCATCAATTGAACATATTAGGCATGTTCATCATATTTCATCAAGCAAATACAATTCGAGATATTAACTTAGACAAGAATACTTATCCTGAAAGAAGTTTGTCCCGCAACCAGCTACGTTGCTGCAATGTTCCACCCAACCATAGGCCAAAGCGCTCATCAATCTCTGAGTAGCACTACCACCCCTGAGATGGGCATGATTCCAACAAGGAATAAGGAACACTAGTAGGCTCACACATAGCCAAGGATACAACAAAACCCAGAAAATCCAACACAGCTAGTGTTACTGCTGATTTTACCAGACATGGTGGATCACACCTTTATGGCCTTCCCTATCCCTCTGCAGACTCTTTGGACCCCATAGACCATTTTTGTACCTTTGATGTTTCCAATATCATCCCTAAAAACATGCATTATCTTCTATACGTGACTTTTAAACCTATTCTCGCATATATACGCGCATATGACACTCAAACCCGCGTAGATCGAGATGTGTGCAAAAGGAAAAATAGTCTTGCAGTTTTTCTTGATGTGGATCTGAGTCACTTGTCTCTTGGCCTTCCATATACCTTAAGATCACCTGGATTTGACCTTCCATTACCCCATTGAAGCACTATATAAGGAACCCTTTGGATACATTAAAAGGAGAGGAATTGAAGAGAAAGAAAACTATAGTCCATTGTTGTCAGAGCTTATACTTGAGTCTGCATCTCTTTGTCCCTTGGAGCACTTTGTGTTCTTCCAAAGCTTTCATTTGCTTGTGAGCTTTCTATCAAGAGATGGAGGATTGAAGTGGTGGAGGACCAGGTGGAGGACTCAGTTTCTCTGATTCGCAGACGTGCTGACAAAGGTTGTCACTATTGTAATCTCTGATTTATATTAATAGAAAAATATTTTGCTATCGAGTAATGTGTATTTAAATGAGTATTGAATCCATGGATGCTTTTAAATTCTTATATGTTATTGATTATATATGATAGATTAGGTCTTACACAATTATATATAGCATGGTTGTCTTGTTTGTTGAATGTTGAGAGAGAAAATTGTTAATACAAGTGAAAGTGGAAAAGCTCAATGGGGATCTACATCAACCATCTGGAATAAGGTATGTTTCGAGATCCTTTAGTGTTAGATGTTTGGTTTTTCTTGCATATAGGAAAGGATTGATTTATATGGTTACTCTATCTATTGTGGTACCGTAAGCCATAGAAATTTTTCTCCATAACAGAATTGGTAACGATATTGGGGAGTTCCTAGTCATTTCCTTTGGATATTTTTATTGGCATTCAATGTTCTTGAATTGCTCTGATTTCTTTGTTTTTGAGTCGGTTTCGGGGGCATGTTTGCTTGGTAGTGTCTGATAGGAGAAAATGTTTTCTCAGATTATCTATTTACCTTCTTTTTTATCTCTTTTTCTTCTTGTATGTGAGTTTTATCTTCATAGTCATGTGTACACATGGTTTTTACTGGGATATCCACATATATACACGGGTTTTTTGCACACAGTTGTGTATTCCCTAAGTTTTTCCTTTATGGGGAAGATTAAGTGTTGTTGGGTGAGTTTTGATGATTTCTAAGTCTTCTTGGATGCTTCTAGAGTTTGTATACACCTCTGTTTTTTACGAGAGACACTTTTTAGTTTGAATTTGTTAAGAATGTTCTTTTCATTGCATTTTCTATTTTTTGTTTTGGGATTAGTGCATTAGGTCTCTTTTACCTTAGTGCTTTGTGTGGGTGCTATTTGATAGTGCTTACAGAGTCTGGGGGTGGTAGAGTCATTCTTGTGCTTTATTATCTCTTTCTAATTCAAAAAATACAAAAATATTTGCTTTTTGCATCATTATGCATTATTGCATTTTGCATTTTGCATGGTACTTTAATTAGGTTTGCTTGGAGAAGTATTAGTCAGATTTTCATATAGGAATGATTGCATTTTCATTTGAAGGAAAATTTTTCATTTCACATAGTAGCATACCTTATTTTTCATTCAACAAGTTGCATTTGCATTGATTATTAGGTGTGCATTTTACTTGTTGTTGCGTCATAACACCATTAGTTGCACAGTCATTTTTCATTTTGAGTAATAAGCCAATTAAAATCAACACATAGTAAAATGAATTACACTCTTTTCTTTTATAGGGTGCACCAACAAGATTAGGTTTTAGGGTCTTGGAATAGTTCATTGTGAGTAAATTCTCCAAGACCACTAAACAAAACATGTATGTGTTTGTCCAGGTGAGAGTGTGAAATTCCTTGGTATAATTAGTGTTTCTCATGATCCTCCTATTACAAGGGAGTTAAGCACGAGGCAGTGTGAGCGGTTAATGATTGAGATGACCCCTGGTCATAACTGAGTAGCATCGGAGATATTTGCAGGATTGTATTCGTATCTAGGGGATCTTTTGGTAGTTTCGGGATTTGCTACCCTGCCCATACGGTCAATCCCACCTGCGACTGTCCGCTTGAGCATTGATTATATTGAGGTGACCTTAGTTTCCTTACCTAGGTTATCAAGGGGTACTTCACAAAGGTTATTCTGCGGGTGCCCTGGCTAGGTAGGCATCAGACAACACAGTCACTATATGCGTTGAAGCTGAGGGCCACTATAATTGGTTACAGACCTCCACTTGTTGTGTATGGGAGTCTCAAGCCTCTCCTAGGAGAGACATACCCACTTTGTCTAGGAGCTCACATATCCTACCCTTGTTTGCTTGTGATTTGGATTTACATTGTATCGGTGTTTTCTGTGTGCATGCTAGTTTGCCTAGGGTTTGTGTAATTCGAAAGAGTCTTTTTCATTTTTTGAGTCATTGTGGATTCAAGTGTGCCACTTTTCCGTTGTCATCGTTTAGCAGGACTTTTTCCTTCCACATCTCCTCCTCCTTTGGGAGAGATAAATAGAAAGTCGGGGCTGACTACTTCTCACATTGATTCAAACACTATGGGAGATCGCGAGGATGAGATTCCTGAGATGTCTTCTCCACCTCAAGAGGCTGTGGAGGAAGATCCTACTCCTGTATATGATCTGTCACTAGAAATACCTTCACATTCTAGTTGTGATCTCTCATTCACATGTCGTTGGTATTGGTTTCCGGGTGATGAGACTCACCATGAACCCACATGCACTAGTCATGTTCGTTATGGCATGCCTGATATCCCTGCACATGATCTGACACATCATGCCAAGTCAAAAATTGAACCTATCACTACACCTGGGGCCACTCCTATTCCTTTCCATGTAGAGAGATTTGGGAGCACTAGTCACATTGCACCTTCCATCCCGATGGTGGAGGCTACCTCACATGTCCATCCTAGACCTAGTGTTAGTAGTCATATGCGGATACCAGAACCGAGATGAGTGACCATAAGGAATACCACTTATATCCCTTCACATGTCCCTTCGTCCTCAATTCCTACTCCTTAGAATGCATTTTTGAAAACCTTTCCTCCCCCTCATTCACGTGGTCCTTCGGGTCGGAATGTTGCTACTAGTCATGTTCATACTGCGACTCCTTGCACAGTAGTATCTCAGAGTCAATTACCTCCTGTTGTATCAGGAGCTCATATTCTTGTTTCTAGATCATATTACAGTTCAACGCAAGGAGTTACCCATATCCCTAATTATGGAGCTTCCCATGGGACATCTTATGGAGCTTCTCATGGGACATCCCATGGGTCATATTATGGAGCTTCTCATGGACAATCTTATGGACTGCAGTATGGATAGAGCTATCAAACTTATGGGTACAGGTATCAACAACCCACTTACTCCTCTAATTATGGCTTTGTAGCACCGCATAGTCAAGTTAAACCACATCATAATGCTTCCATGCAGCCCTACACGGGTCAAATAGGACGAGGATATTATGGCCAAGGCCATGGTATTTACAGTAGTCATCCTTATATGAACCAAAACTACCAAGGAGCATGGCATATACCGGCTCAACTTAGGCTCCCTTTCCTCGCAACGTTAAATTTACCTAACTTGTCGAGACTAATGAACGATCCCATATCTCATGACCTGGCTTGGCTTGGTGTCCCTAACAAGCTTCCCTCAGACATTCCCAAATTTGAGGGAAAAGCAGGAGAAGATCCCAGTGAACATGTAAACTAACTTTCACCTTTGGTGCTCTTACAATTCCTTACATGATCACTCAATTTGTTTAAGACTATTTCAACGCACCCTCACCGGGCCTGCAGTGAAATGGTACATAGAGTTACTGAGGAGGGAATTCATTTTGTTCGATGAACTTGCTATGACTTTCCTCAATCACTTCTAGCTACCTGTGCATTACGACGTTGGTATAGAACTCTTGTCGACATTTCGACAATATAAAGCCACACATATCTCGGACCATATCCAAGAGTGGCATAGACAGAAGAGGTTAATGAAAGCTTTCATACTGTTGGAGTTTCTCCTTGAGTCGTTCCTTAAATCGTTACTACCTTACATTGCGAACGATGTTTCTACATCCAGAGTTCAGAATGAGGAATAAGCAATTTTTAAGGTACAGGACTTGGATTTGATTTATTCTCATTCGGATTGTTATACGAGATCATATCTAATGCTCCATGTTCTACTTTCGATCCTAAGATCAAGCCTAGACCACATCCTGATGGAATTGTGGGTTGTACAAGTACCAAACTTGTGAATTCAGTTGTGAAACAAGTCATTCAATTTTCTATTAATCAATCTACTTTGGGACAAGGCACGGCTTCATCTCAACCCACCCAAACAGTGAGTGTACTTTTTGTGCAATCGTTGGACTAGAAGGGAAACCAGTAGCCCGGAAGGAATAAGAAAAAGGATAAAAAAAATTGTAAGGGAGGGAACAAGAACGAAAATGCCAATTTTAATGACAAGAACACCCACAATGCTGGGAGGGACAAGCAGTCTAAACATAAGGTTAAGTTTCCTTTCAAATTGTGTAAGGATGACCACCTCACTCACTTGTGCCCTCATATGGAAGATGCCTCAAGTTTCATAGCACAGGGCCCAGCTGTGCTGACCAATCCTTTAACCCATAATCAAAATATGAACTCGAGGACCCATGATCCTCATTCTACGTCGGGTGGAGATCAAAATATGCTAGAAGCCAGTACTGGTCATGGTTGCATCAACATGGTGCATGCTACTAAGGTTGTGACTCGTGTGAAAGACTATGGTTCATCACAACCAGACCTTGGGAACGAACCCACTCCAACCGAGAGCCCTTTGCATATTGAAAACCCTATGGATAAAGCTGAGATTACACCTCTCATTCCTAAGGGAGTCCTAAATTGTTTGGGGAACAATCCTGATGCCTAAGCCACCTAGAACTATTCTGTTGTCAAGGATTTGGGCCAAACTCCTTGTGTGATGTATGTGCTTGAAGTACTTCAGATTTGTCCTTCGCAAAGGAAAGCTTTTCTTTCTGCTCTTGCGGTTAATGATGATATCTCTTCTTCCATCATCAAATTTGAAACCATGGGACTACAACCTTCATTGCCTTACTACGTGTCTCTCTTGATTCATGTAGAGTGTCTTAACATGACCGTCAAATGCACTATGATTGATGAAGGAAATGTTGCTTCCGTGATGTCTTTGTCATGTTGGAAGGGTTTGGGTTCTCCCAAGTTGTCTCAATCCACTAACATGTTGACTGCATTTGATGGTAGATCATTTTAGCCACACAAAATTCTTCCTTCTATTAAGGTCCGTTTGGGAGGGAAGACTGTCATGATCAAGGTCGAGGTGGTTGATGTGCCCCTTGATTACAATATTTTACTGGGTCGGAATTTGATGTATAGTATGCAATCCGTAGCCTCTTCTCTATTTCAAGTAGTATGCTTTCCATTTAATTGGAATATTGTTACGATTTATCAAACATCATTCAAAAATCTAAGTGTTAATGCATCATCAGCGGCTTCTATCCCGATTATCGATCATTCTCGGCCGGCAACTGGGAGTGTGGGTGTAGGTATGTATCCATCCCTTATGGGGACCTTTAGTTGTCTTGCACCTGTTCTTATGATCGGATCTAGTTTCAATGGGGATTCATCTTCATTGAATTTGGTGTCTTTTTGCACTACCCATTTGGAATATCCTTGGATTCTTCCTCCACCGAGTCCTTCAAATGGACCTATCGAAATGGACGTGCCATTGCCTACAGAAATGATAGCATATCAAGCGAATCTTGATTGTGTTGCAGAGCCTAGTCCTTCCTCTTCATGGACGGAGGAGGAGGACCCGTATGTGTTTCCTGCATGGGCAGTTGAATCCTCTCATGAACATGATTTCCTTCATGGTGTTTTTCCATCATATGCAGCCATTATTGAGGCCATGTCTGGGGTTGAGCTACCTCGGGAAGACTTACATCATATATCCTATTTTGTTCTTGAGATTGACCATTTGGAGCATAAGGATTTTAGGGATATTCTTAGTGAGAATATTGGTAGTCTCGTGGTTCCATTAAGCTCTCCTAGTTAGATGGCTAATGGGAACATGGCAAATTTATCACTTACTATTACTATCAATATCTCTCATGATCCTGGAAAAATTGAGAATGTCTATATTGGGGCGGACTGTTCCCGTGATGGGATTAAGGAGTATACCAAGCTATTCAAAGAGTTTTGTGACATATTTGCTTGGTCATACGAGGAAATGCAAGGTATTGACCCTCGTATTGTCGAAGATGAAATTAAGACCTATCCAAATGTGAATCCTGTTCGACAATGTTTGCATGCGGTGAATCCTAGAAAAGTACCCGCCATGAAGGATGAGATAGAGAAGCTGTTAAAAGCCATTTTTCTCTATCCTGTTCCCTTGATGGAGTGGGTTTCAAACCCCGTTCCGGTTGATAAGAATAAGGGAGCGATCCGTATATGCACTGATTTCTGTGATTTAAATCGTGCTTGTCCTAACGATAATTTTCCCACACCATTTATTGATCAAATTTTGGATGAGTGTGCATGAAGCGAGGTATTTTCCTTTATGGATGGATTTTCCGAATATAATCATATTCAAATCGGATCAACACAAAACTGTATTTATTTTTCCTTGGGGTATGTTTACATATCGAAAGATTCCTTTCGGTCTTAAAAACGCTGGAGCCATATTTCAGTGGGCTATGCCCTTGATTTTTCACAATCTCAAATCGATTATTGAAGTCTTTTTGGGTGACCGTACTGCTCATTCTCAGCTAAGATTGTGTCATCCATACCATTTGAGATTAGTTTTCGAAATATGTTGCCATTACTTGGTTCGGTTAAATCCTCATAAGTGCATCTTTTGCGTGAATTATGGTCGCTTTCTGGGGTTCATTGTTTCCAAGGAGGGTATAAGAGTTGATCCCTTAAAGGTTGATGCAATACTTCAATTGTATCCCCCGTGAAATATTAGACATCTTCAATGTTTGCAAGTCATGGCAAATTTCTTATGGAGATTCACAGTTAACTTTGCCAATTTGACTAAAGGATTTATGCTTCTTTTAAAGAAAGACACTACCTTTTGCTGGAATGAGAGAGCCCATGAGTCCTTTGATGCTCTTAAGCGAGCCTTAGCATCGGCCCCCATGCTTAGTCCACCCAACTATAGCCATGAATTTTTTATTTATGTGGCCTCCATGTATACCATTGGTATGGTTTTGGTTCAGGAGGATGAGGAGCTCCATCAACATGTCATATATTATTTAAGCCAAAACCTTATAGATGCGGAAATCTGTTATTCCCATGTGGAGAAACTTGCCTTAGCTACCGTTCATGCGGTTCCGATATTGAGACACTACATTCTCCTTCGCTAGAACTTGGTGGTATCTGATGTCAATCCATTTCAGTTCGTCCTCACTAGGAGGATGATCGAGGGAAAATATAATAACTAGATTGTTATTTTGCAAGAATTTGATCTCGAGTTTGTTTCGGGGAAATTGAAGAAATCGTTGATTTTTGAGGAGCGCATTTCTTATTTTCCAAGTGAGGAGGAGGAGGAGGTTTATGAGGATCCATTTGTTGATGAGCATATTTTCCTTATCTCAACTTTGGATCCATGGTATGGGTATATCATCATATATTTACAAACGTTGAAGGTCCCTACTCACCTTTCATGGGTTGAGCGACAACAATTAGGTCATGTATCTAAGAACTACCTTATAGTGGATAACACTTTCCATTTCACGTCGTTGTTTAACCCATGAGGAGGCTGAGGTTGTGCTGAATGATTGCCATGGAGGGGCATGTGGTGGTCATTTATCTGGGCTTTCTACAACCCAAAAGATCTTGAGAGCATGATATTTTTGGCCATCGATCTTCAAATATTTTGTCAATGTGGTCAAGAAGTGTCACCCTTGCCAGGTGTTTGCACTCAATCTGTGCTAACATCCTACCCCATTACATATGATTATCATCATCGGTCCCTTTACCAAGTGGGGGCTTGACTTCATGGATTGCAACCCAGCTTCAGTTGGGGGCATCATCATATTATAGTGGCTGCTGATTATTTCACAAAATGGGTTGAGGCTATGCCCACGGTTAAATCTGATGGTGAGACAGCCGCGCATTTCATATTCAACCAAATTATTACTCGGTTTGGCATTCCAAAAGATATTTTCACTGATGATGGTAAGAAATTTTAGAATAGAATTATGAAAGAGTTGGCCTTGAAGTTAGGGTATAAGCAGGAGAACTCCTCTTCTTATTATCCTCAGGTGAATGGACAAGTTGAAGCAATGAACAAATCACTTAAGTCCATTCTCCAGTGAACCATCGCACAAAGTAATACAAATTGGCATGTCATGTTATATCCCTCTTTGTGGGCCTCTAGGACCGTGGTTAAGAATGCCATCAGTTTTTCTCCATATCAGCTCATACATGGAGTGGAGTATGTCTTGTCGGTTGAATGTGAAATCCCTTTGTTGAAGCTAGCTATAGGGCTTTTACCAGACACTTTCGCATTGGAGGAACGTTTGGTCCACTTAGAGAAGCTTAATGAGCAGCGCTGGGATGCCTTAGTGGCTTTAGAAGTAAATAAGCATTGCGTTAAGGTCTAATATGATAAGTTTGTCTGTACAAGGAGGTTTAGTGAAGGTGATTTGGTCCTTTTGTGGGATCAAGCTAAAGAACCCTTGGGGGCAAGGAAGTTTAATCTCATGTGGCATGGTCCTTACATAGTCAAATGTGTGTTAGAGAATGGGCCTATGAGATGGTGGATTATGAAGGGATAGCCTTGGTAGAGCCTAGAAATGGGCTCTATCTTAAAAAATACTATGCATGATCTTCATCCAGGGCTGATTATTGTATATCATTGTACGATTTTTTGCATAGTTAGGTTTTCTTATGGTGATTGGGTTAGTTGATTATATTTCATTTCTTATGGCAGATGTCAATGGGGTCTTTCGCTTACATAGGATTTGTTGATGGTGCTAGCTACCAAACTCAATAGTCAGCCTCTACTACTTGGGTGATTTATACTCCTATGGGTCAGTTATTGTCTTCTGGAGCCGTATGTTTACGGCCTTCTTCGAACAATGTTGTTGAGTATAGTGCCATTATCGAGCTATTACGGGATGCCATTTCACATGGTGTTCTCTCTCTTGAGGTACATCTCAATTCGTAGTTAGTAGTGTCGCAACTTAATGGCTTGTATCCTATTAGGGATCCGACATTATTACGAAGATTCTTACATGTAAGATTGTTAGAACTGTAATTTGACAACATAACATATATACGTGTTTCAAGAATTTTTAATCAAGTTGTTGACTCATATGCTAACTATGTGTTAGATTGGCATTTGTTTCATATACCATAAGCATTTCACAAACATACATATTTACACACATGTAAATAAATAAAATTGATCATCATCATAAAAAAATTTCATTAAAACATACAAAATGTGATGCCATAATACATAAGTGTCATAATACAAAAATGGGTCTTCTGAGCCACCAAAATATAATACACAGTAGTACAAAATGAATCGCTATCAGGTCTCTAATCCTATGGAGGAGTAGGCGGGTTCTAATCGTGGTAGCACACCATGGCTCTAGCTAGTCGTCGGAATAACCAAACCCATGCTCGTGGTACACTAACCACCTAGCGTTGCATGGCCTTAGGCAAGTCCTCGACTTATGCCATGCCATACCATGTGTGTCAAGCGTACAAATTTTGTGTGGATTCTTTGGAGCATAAGCTCTGCATCCACACCCATGATGTCATCTCCTCTTCCCCTCCATCTATGACAAGCAAAATAGTAAGGCCTTCGTGGTCCAACATTTGCATACACATGACAGATTGTCATTATGTGTCATCACACCAAAACATGTCTTTTGAGCCAATATATCAAAAAGCACAAAAAAAAATTATAATTCAAAAAATTTTAAAAAGAGGGTTTGGAATTCATTACCTATATCAGCGTAGGCTACTCCTGGTGGTAGGAGCATGTCCGGATCTCTCTGAAAATATATTCCTGTATAGGGATAATCGTCGATGGCAATAATCTGCCTCCTCCACCATGGAAAGAAGTTAGCTGGGGAGGGGTTAGACACCCTACCTCCACCCATTTTGTGCATAGCATCTGCCCAAAATCATTGGGCCATATCTCAAACCCCATGAGGAGGAACATCAACTCTAGGGATTAGCCCTGGTACACGCTCAAAGAAGAACGTGCTCAGTATGTTGTTGAAACCGAAGTTTCACACCCTACCCATCCTGCATTCACTGAGCTGCTACATCATGTTACTCAAAAGTGTAGTGCACCAGTCATACACTATGGGTCTCATGCACTCCACTACATAGAACATCAATGGCCGCGAGGCCTGGTGGAGTGATGCTAGACTAGCTATCCTGCCAAGTGCCAACAGTATGGCCTTCAGTCCTAGTACCTAGATGGAGTTTGTCAGGATTTGAATCCCAACCTTTTTCATGTCCAGAAAAAAATATACTGCAATGTACTCATCAATGGTGAGGCCACCTCCAGGCCCACGAGAGTGTAGGCTCACCACCTCTCCCCGTCGGGACAATCCAGTAATGAAATATATGTCCTCCACCTCTATAGTGAGGGACATTTCATCGTTATGAAAGGACTCTGAGTCTGGATCTCAGTAGTCTACTAGCATCTACAGGAGTCTTGGTTTGTCCCTCAAGCTACCAAGACACCAAAACATGTATAGCCCACATGCACGTAGAGCTTGTTGAGCCATTAAATCACCCCAAACAACCTCTTCTACATCTCCATGTTCCCTCTCCCTCCATTCTAGAACCATCCTGCACATCAAAAGTAGTTTTTGGTCAATGTTTACCTTAAAAAACCTTGTGCGCAGCCACATATACGACTATTTGCAAAATAGTCGCGTATGTATGTAGTTTTGGGTGATTTTTCCATGTATAGCTAGCCCTATACGTGGAAAAAACCCCGATATCCACGTGGGCTGAAACGACCATTTTAGACAGGCCTAAAAATCAAAATTGACTATGGAAATTGAAAAAACTTGCATGAAAATGGAGTAGGAGGACATGAGAAGTTACTTGGAACAAACGGTTTTGAATTTCACCGAACGAAACTCACGTAATTCGCGTTGGAAGTTTTGAGCTCAATTGGGAAAAAATTTCAAATGATATGTAATTTTTGAATTGTTTACTATTTATAGAAAAATTTTGAAATTTTGGAAATTTTTTACCCCCTTTCTATAGTTTTGAACTATTTCTGACCGTTTTGGACTAATTTGATGATGTAGGAGTACATTTTGAGCGTTGTTTCGACCATGGTTTTGACCCGTTCGTGTCGCTTTCAAGTATTATGTCAAAATTGGCATATAAGTTATAGTTCACATCCACTTGAAATTTGCATGACCTTATGACCCTTTCATTATAACCTTAGGTATGAACCCATTCTATCTTGTCATGAAACCTTCTTGTTGTTTTAGAAGTGACATGATGTGAATGGTAGAGCTTGACCATACATGGGTTCCCTAGTTAGCTCCCTTTTTGCATTTGGTGCCCATGCCGACATTTTTTCCTTTAGAATGTGGGAGTCCTTTGTATAGTATCGCCATGTATTTGTGCAATATCCTCATACTCCTCTTGATCTTTTTGCTAGCCTTTTCCCCCAGGACTCCCTTATGTCAGGCTGTAATGGAATTATCATGAGTTTTTCCTCCCTCATTGATCCTTATGCTAGCTTCCTTGACTTTGATTATCTACTATATAGCCCAAGCTTGTCTCATGTCTAGCCACGCAGATCCATTTTATATATCCTTTGCAGGTTGATTCCCCATTTTTTTCGGGAGGGGACTTTCCCCTGAGTGTCATTATCCTACACATGTGTCCTTGCATTGAGCATAGGTATGTTCCAATGCTTGGAACTAGTTTCCTTTCCCATTGACACTCATCTCCTCCTAGTCTGTAACTATAAATCACTTTTATTATTTTTCAATCTTTTCAAAATATTTGAAAAAGTCCAAAAAATTTAAAAAACCAAAAAGCTGGACAAGAAAATATGTTATCTTTGGAAGCAGTCGAGTCATGTCACATTTGAATAGAGCAATGTATATCAGATTTATTGGTTGAGTTAATAGTTTGACTTTAGGAGCTGTACTCATTTCTCTAAGTTTATCTCCACCAACTGGTTAACCTTCCAGTCCCTATCGAGCCTCTCTTGATGCCTCCTATGTCGTAGAGATGTCCCAATTTTGTATATCGTGTCTATGATACCTACATTCAGTCACCATTCACCTTTATGCTATTGTTTGAAGGAAGTTGAAACCTAATTTAGCCATTCCTCGGTTCTCTTGAATTTGCATGTCAGCCATTCCTGGTACTAATACTAGTCCGTGCACTTTATGATTGAGTCCTTCCACATTATATAGCCTTGCTGAGTACCTCGTATTGGATGATGAGGAATGCATTAATTCCCTCCTTCCAGCAGATTTCATCCCATCAACTTCAGATCATTTATTCTGGGATAGGAATCTAGAGTCATTTTTTAGTGCCTTGAGACTTGCAGTCATCAGTGGCAGGTTCTCTCGCCATTGACAGTTTTGGGAATACATCAATGTCCCCTGATCGAGGGATCCTCTAAAATTTCCTCCTCAACACATTTATTCACACTTTCTAGTTTGCACTCTAGTACCTTGATTCCCATTTTCATTATCGGTGGGTGATATCGTGTCTGTTAGTGGTATACATCAATGACCGATAATTAGATGATGGACTACTATGTTTGACCTCGACACCTCTATTCACATAGTAGGACATGTACTCATATCGAATTGTGTAGAAGACCTTCTAGATTGATGGAATTTCATATATGCTACCTCCTTGATCATGCCAGAGTTCATGAGATTTCAGCTCTCATGACTTGATTCCAATGTATGTCAGATATTTCGAGCCATTATGGAGATCTTGATCCATTATATATCTTCAGCTTTCATGTAGATCATGATCCTTTGTATATATTCATCATGGAGATTCTTATCTATCTATATTGTACGTGGCGAGAACCACACATGTCATGTTTTGTATCATGCCTATTCATGGCCATTGTACTCTTATGTATTCGAGACTGCTATATCTACTTCCAGTTATGTGCAGAGTTTGATCATTGTATTATACTGTTGGATGGATGGTTCTTCCACTTGGTTATTCATCACTCCACTTCTGGGATTGACTTATAATGTATTTCAGCCATCGTATCACCCCTCTGACCGCACACGTTAGGGGGAATCTGTTATAGCTGATTTTACCACACATGGTGGATCACGCCTTTATGCCCTTCCCTGTCTTTCTGCATACTCTTTGCACCCCATGGACCATTTTTGTACTTTTGATGTTTCCAATATCATCCCTAAAAACATGCATTATTTATTATATAGGAATTTTAAACCTATTCTCATGTATATATGTGGATATGACCCTCAAACCCACGTACATCGGTAAGTGTGCAAAAGGCCAAATAGTTTTTGAGTTTTCCTTGATGTGGATCGGAGTCACTTGTCTCTTGACCTTCCATATGCCTTTAGATTGCTTGGATATGACCTTACATTACCCCATTGAAGCATTATATAAGGAACCCTTTGGATACATTGAAAGGAGAGGAATTGAAGAGCAAGAAAACTATAGTTCATTGTTGTCGAAGCTTATACTTGAGTCTGCAACCCTCTGTCCCTTGGAGCACTTTTTGTTCTTCCCAAGATTTCCTTTGCTTGTGAGGTTGCTATCAAGAGATGGAGGATTGAAGTGGTGGAGGCCCACGAGGAGGACTCAGTTTCTCCAATTCACAGATGTGCCGACAGAGGTTGTCACTATTGTAATCTCTGGTTTCTATTAATAGAAATATCTTTTACTGTACAATAATGTGTATTTAAATGAGTTTTGAATCCATGGATGATTTTAAATTCTTATATGTTATTGATTATATATGCTAGAGTAGGTATAACACAATTATATATAGCATGCTTGTCTTGTTTGTTGAATGTTGAGAGAGCAAATTGTTAATACAAACGAGAGTGGAAAAGCTCAATGGGGATCTACATCAACCATCCGGAATAAGGTATGCTTCGAGATCCTTTAGTCTTAGATGTTTGGTTTCTCTTGCATATAGGAAAGGATTGATTTCTATGGTTACTTTGTCTATTGTGGTACCCCAAGCCATAGGAAGTTTTCTCCATAATAAAATTGGTGACCATAGTGGGTAGTTCCTAGTCATTTCCTTTGGGGGTTTTTATCGGCATTCAATGTTCTTGAATTGCTCCGATTTCTCTATTTCTGATTCGAGTTTGGGAGCATGTTTACCTCATAGTTTCTAAAAAGAGTAAATTTTCTCTCAGCTTGTCTATTTATCTTCTTTTTTATCTCTTTTTCTTCCTGTACGTGATTTTTGTCTTCACAGACGCATGTACATGTGGTTTTTACTGAGATATCCACGTATATACATGGGTTTTCTACACACAGTCACGTATGCCCTGAGTTTTTATTTTGTGGGGAATATTAAGTGTTGCTATGTGAGTTTTGATGATTTCTAAGTCTTCTTGGATGCTTCTAGAGTCTGTATACACCTATGTTTCTTACTAGAGACTCTTTTTAGTTTGAATTTTTTAAGAATGTTCTTGTCATTGCATTTTCTATTTTTTCTTTTGGGATTAGTGCATTAGGTCTCTTTTACCTTAGTGCTTTGCATGGGTGCTGTTTGATAGTGCTTGCAAAGTCTGGGGGTGGTAGAGTCATTCTTTTGCTTTATTATCTCATTTTAATTCAAAAAATAGAAAAATATTTTCTTTTTTCCATCATTATGCATTATTGCATTTTGCATTTTTCATGGTACTTGCACTAGGTTTGCTTGGAGAAGTATTCGTGAGATTTTCATATAAGAATGATTGCATATTCATTTGAAGGAAAAATTTGCATTTCACATAGTAGCATACCCCATTTTTCATTCAACATGGTACATTTGCATTGATTGTTAGGTGTGCATTTTACTTCTTGTTGCGTCATAACACCATTAGTTGCACAATCATTTTCCCTTTTGATTAATAAGCCAATTAAAATCAACGCATAATAAAATGAGTTAAACTCTTTTCTTTTATAGGGTGCACCAACAAGATTAGATTTTAGGGTCTTGGAACAGTTCATTGTGAGTAAATTCTCCAAGACCACTAAACAAAACATGTATGTGTTCTGTCCAGGTGAGAGTATGAAATTCCTTGGTATAATTAGTGTTTCTCAGGATCCTCCTCTTACAAGGGAGTTAAGCACGAGGTAGTGTGAGTGGTTAATGATTGAGATGACCCCTCGTCATAACTAAGTAGGACCAGAGATATTTCCAGGATTGCATTCGTATCTGGGGGATTTTTCGAGAGTTTCGAGCTTTGCTACCCTACCCATATGGTCAATCTCACCTGCGACTGTCCCCCTAAGAATTGATTATATTGAGGTGACCTTAGTTTCCTTAGCTAGGAAAACCCGCATAGAACAATATATCTTGATTCACATACAAATTATTTCAACGAAGCTATGTATCTTCCACCTAGTAGGGATGCCTCCTCCTTGGGTAATGTGAGAGGGGTGAGAATCCGAACTCAAAATAAGGTTGTTTTGGGAGTTTTGGAAAGTGCTAAGTGAGATGTGGTATTTATTTAGGAGGTAAATTTGGTTGCTTTCCAGATGTATAATTACACTAGTTAATTGGGGAGAGGTCCATTTTGGACCTCAAACTACATTCAAGGAGCGGGTGGGATAGGGTGTAGTTCTTGATGAATCCCCTTAACTACATAATTTTGTTACGACATATGGTTTTGGCCCATATATTATATGCATCTCGGTTACTCTTTTTAGAGGAGATATTGTTGGTATTATGTTGATTTTTTTCACACAATATTAGGGTTGAATGAACTTTCTTTTAGAAGTGGATCGATTTTTCTCTACCATATGCATAATGGATAATTGGTCGTGAATTTAATATGGTGGAAGTGGATGGTGATTGAGGTGGGCATTTAGTTTTTTTATATGGGGTGTTGAGAAATAGCCATGGTTGATGTGTAAGGCTACCCTTCAACTATTTGATACTAATTGTGGAAAAAAAAGATTGAAGTATGGAGTGTAGTTCACTTAGACCAACTTTTTTGAGGGGAAGGAGAGGGTTTAAGCTAGACTTGATAGGCTATTTGGACCTTAGGATTAAATTTATTTCATTAGTAATATTTGAGAAATTGATATTTTGATGGAGATTACTATATTAGATAATATTCAAATTAGGACTTCCATCTTGGTTGAGGTCATCTCATTGAATAACATTCTTCTTTCTTCTTTAAGATTAATATTTCTCATTTTACATTCTTGTGATTTTCATGATTTTTTCTATCATGTTTGGATCCTTGTTCCTTTCCCTATTGGGATAGATATCAGATGCTATGGTGGGAAGCATCCATTTAAATGAATATCAAATTTATGCACGGTGAGGGACACATAATTGTTAGCCAACATAATTAAGAGATTTGGGAGGATAGGAAACCATTGCAACGGATCCATATTTTATTTTAGGAGGATCTTTATAACATTGTCCTTTAGGAAAATGCATCACGGTTCAATGTATGTGGACATCGCCAACAATTTATTCTCTCTTGCTTCATTTTTTGTTGAAGTACATGATGCACTCTCTCCTTGCATTGTACTGCATCGATTGATTAAGAAAGTATGCCCCTTGTCACCTTATCTTAATGTTTTGACTATTAATGCCCTTAGCTATGTATTGGGTTCTTGGCACTCACATGGGACTATTGATGGAATTTCACTTCTATATGAATTTTAAATAAAAAATTATAATTTTGTAGATGATTATTGGTTATTGACTCAAGCTACCAAGGAGTTGGTGGATAGTGCTAAATATTCACTATTCATATTTTCCAAGGCCTCTCATGCTAAGATTAGTGATCAAAAGATTGAATATTTGTTGTTCAGTATTGAAGAGCATCTTAATTCCATTCCTCCTACTTGGACCTTCACTTATTAATTTGTTATAGTAAGGTATCCTAGCATCTTGTAAGGTATGATGCTTCACAAAATTTTATGTGTAATTGGTGTTTAGAGCATATACAATTTAAATTTTCCAAGAAGAATAAATAGCTTATGTTTGCTGCAAAAAATTGACTATCATGAATAGGATTCTTTAGGACTCACATATCTATTATGTTTGTGGTTGGATTCCAAGCAAGGCTT
This sequence comes from Pseudotsuga menziesii, assembly GCA_001517045.1. Classification (NCBI taxonomy): domain Eukaryota; kingdom Viridiplantae; phylum Streptophyta; class Pinopsida; order Pinales; family Pinaceae; genus Pseudotsuga; species Pseudotsuga menziesii. The sequence continues at coordinate 71,797 of LPNX010007469.1, read as the reverse complement.
AGTTTGGTAGATTAGAGCATATTTTACCTTCATACTTATGGGAAAAGTATGGTGGGGCTAGATTCCTCCCTATGGATTCTTGTATTATCTTTAAGGATGATGGAATCCTAGGACTGAAAGATATTTCCACCCAATGTAACACCTTGTCTACAAAACAGGTGGGTCAGTGTCTCAAGGGATTCCCTTCTTGGAAGTCTTAGATGACGAACTATCTCCTTGTCCTGGAACAAAATATCAGTAGCATAATGGGATTATTTGGTATATCCTATATGATTTCATGTCCTCCCAATTTCCAAGACTTCAGCTCCTTTATCATCAAAAGTATCTAGGGATAAATTTAGTTGTCTTTCTAAAGTTCTATATGCTAGGTAGTTAGATAGGATAAGATTAGGGGATACTGATTATTTAAGGTTAGAAAGTGCAAGGCATGTTTGTTTCATACATTCTTTATTTTCAAGTGTGGCGTTTGGGTAAGAAGATGACGTTTTAATGGATGGATTTGTGGGATGCTAGTAATTTCACTTGGAAGGACTAACTAACTATTTCTCGATAGTTTTACCTATCTTGTATGGACATGCATATTATTATGGAAATTATTGGCCTATTTATAAGAGGACATTTTAAAAATGAATAATCACATGCTTCATCTCTTTTGGCAAGATTCAGAATGGAACTTACAGCTCTACTTGTTGTGATATGATGTACATCCTTTTTCATCAACAACATTCGAACAAGCTTTCTCTTAGTTCATAATGGTTATCTATAAATGCAAAGAGAAGGTGGATTAAGAGACTCCATAGTGTGTGGCTAATTCGGGTTAGTTACAAATTTGAAGTGTTTCCATGGATAGTTTTTTAAGAGGGATTTCCTAAGAAGGCATGACTAGTTAAAGGTTATCTCTCTAATGCACTTTTCCCCTCCTTTATTAAAGTAGAAAAGAATGAAACACCTATTCGTGAAATGTCATTTTTCAAAGTCTCTTTAGGAGTTTATTTAATCTATGAATGCAACCTTTTTTTAAGGGAAGATTCATTAGAAAGAAACTTTATTGGTTGATTTGAGCTGAGGATGCATTAGAGAGAAGAATTATTGGGTGATTTGAGATGCTTGTATGTTCCTCATTAAGTGGTTCTTAGCATTGCTTAGAGGATTTTTGTAATGTTTATGCTTGAGAAACACAACTATTTACCTCTATTTTCATCTTGTCATTGACCATGGATTCAACTTCCTTACCAACGATGTCATCTATTTAGTGGCCAAAGGCTAGGAGTGATAGTTTTTTCCATCCTACCATCCATGGAAATATTGACTATGAAAATACATCTCAATGCCTTGTATATAACAAGGCATGCCTAAGAATAAGGGATGAGTTGCTAATAAACAATTCAATAGGCCATGTGGGACATCTCACAATACCTTTTTTTAACCTAGATCAAATATGCTTAGTAGTGAAAGATACTTATAAGTCCAACTCTCATGAATTTTGGGGGGAGGGGTTCTAAAATAAGCCCTCTTATTACAAGGGTTTTGGGATTGGTAGTACTTAATTGTCTTAGGGTAGACAGTTGGTTCAGGTAAAGAAGGTTCCTTTTCAAAAGGGTGAATGGTATAGTGTTTAATAAGATATAGACCTTTGAACAAAGGAGTGACCACCTTTCTCAATAAAAATATTTAAACAAAACAATCTCACAAATCAATGCACACCCATAGAACTATCCTTCAAATACCAATCGCCACTGTCTTTCAAATACAAATCAGATAGAATGTCTTCCAACCAAAAATATAGACACAGGCCACAAAGTTTGACCGACTTCGAATCAAAAGACTATCCAGACATAGGCCACAATGTTTGACCCACTTTGAATCAAAAGACTATCTACATGTAGGATCACTCGCTTATTCTGGTATTTTGGAACCGTCTTGTTTGTGTCGGCCTATGGAAAATGCAATGATTCAAATGTTTGTGCGAGTGAAACATTTTTTGTATATACTCGACAATATTTATATATGCAAAGTTCTTGTTTGGTTTTTCACAAGTGATTAACCGTCAAACATATTTTCATAAGTGACTCAAAAAGTGCCCAACATTTTTTATTTCAATTGCGATTTTTTCCTCATTTCTAGAAGTGATTCGAAATTGCGATTTTTCCCTCATTTCTAGAAGGTGAATTTACCACACATGATGGATCACACCTTTATGGCCTTCCTTGTCCCTTTGCAAACTCTTTGGACCCCATGGACCATTTTTGTACCTTTGATGTTTCCAAGATCATTCCTAAAAACATGCATTATTTGCTGTATGTGACTTTTAAACCTATTCTCGTGTATATACACAGATATGACCCTCAAACCCACGTACATCGGTATGTGTGCAAAAGGCCAAATAGTTTTGGAATTTTCCTTGATGTGGATCTGAGTCACTTGTCTCTTGGCTTTCCATATGCCTTGAGATCACTCGCATTTGACCTTCCATTACCCCATTGAAGCACTATATAAGGAACCCTTTGGATACATTGAAAGAAGATGAATTGAAGAGCAAGAAAACTATAGTCCATTGTTGCCGGAGCTTATACTTGAGTCTGCATCCCTTTGTCCCTTGGAGCAATGTGTGTTCTTCCCAAGCTTTCCTTTGCTTATGAGATTGCTATCGAGAGATGGAGGATTGAAGTGGTGGATGCCCAGGTGGAGGACTCAGTTTCTCCGATTAGCAGACGTGCCGACAGAGGTTGTCACTATTGTAATCTCTGATTTATATTAATAGAAATATCTTGTCTTGTCCAATAATGTGTATTTAAATGAGTATTGAATCCATGGATTCTTTTAAATGCTTATATGTTATTGATTATATATGCTAGAGTAGGTCTAAAACAATTATATATAGCATGCTTGTCTTGTTTGTTGAATGTTGAGAGAGCAAATCATTCATACAAGCGAGAGTGGAAAAGCTCAACGAGGATTTACATCAACCGTCTGGAATATGGTATGTTTCAAGATCCTTTAGTGTTAAATGTTTGGTTTCTCTTACATATTGATTTTTGTGATTACTTTTTCTGTTGTGGTACCCCAAGCCATAGGAACTTTTCTCCGTAACAGAATTGGTGAGCACACTAGGGAGTTCCTAGTCATTTCCTTAGGGGGTTTTTATCGGCATTCAATGTTATTGAATTGATTTGATTTCTCTGTTTTCGAGTCGAGTCTGGGGGCATGTTTTCCTATTACTGTCTGATAGGAGTAAATTTTGTCTCAGCTTTTCTTTTTAGCTTATTTTTTATCTCTTTTTCTTCTTGTACATGAGTTTTGTCTTCACAGTAGTGTGTACATGCAGTTTTTACTAGGATATCCGCATATATACGTGGGTTTTCTGCACACAATCACGTATGCCCTGAGTTTTTCCTTTGTGAGGAAGATTAAGTGTTGCTAGGTGAGTTTTGATGATTGCTTATTTTTCTTGGATGCTCCTAGAGTCTGTATACACCTCTATTTTTTACTAGAGATGCTTTTTAGTTTGAATTTTTTAAGAATGTTCTTGTCATTGCATTTTCTATTTTTTGTTTTGGGATTAGTGCATTAGGTCTGTTTTACCTTATTGATTTGCGTGGGTGCTGTTTGATAGTGCTTGCAGAGTCTAGAAGTGGTAGAGTCATTCTTTTACTTTATTATCTCATTTTAATTCAAAAAATTAAATATTTTCTTTTTTGCATTATTATGCATTATTGCATTTTGCATTTTGTATGGTACTTGCACTAGGTTTGCTTGGAGAATTATTCGTCATATTTTCATATAGGAATGGTTGCATTTTCATTTGAAGGAAAATTTTGCATTTCACGTAGTAGCATACCCCATTTTTCATTCGACGTGGTGCATTTGCATTGATTGTTAGGTGTGCATTTTACTTCTTGTTGCGTCCTAACACCATTAGTTGCACGATCATTTTCCCTTTTAAGTAATAAGCCAATTAAAATCAACACATAATAAAATTAATTACACTCTTTTCTTTTATAGGGTGCACCAACAAGATTAGGTTTTAGGGTCTTGGAATCGATCATTGTGAGTAAATTCTCCAAGACCACTAAACGAAACATGTATGTGTCTGTCCAGGCGAGAGTGTGAAATTCCTTGTTGTAATTAGTGTTTCTCAGGATCCTCCTCTTAACACGAGGGAGTGTGAGTAGTTAATGATTGGGATGACCCTTGGTCATAACTGAGTAGAATTGGAGATATTTCCAGGATTATATTCGTATCTGGGGGCTCTTTCGGGAGTTTCAGGCTTTGCTACCCTGCCCACAGGGTCAATCTCACTTGCGACTGGTCACTTGAGCATTGATTATATTTAGGTGACCTTACTTTCCTTACCTAGGTTATTGAGGGGTTACTTCATAGAGGTTATTCTGCAGGTGTCTTGGCTAGGTAGGGGTCAGATAACACAGTCGTTATATGCATTGAAGTTGAGGGCCACTATAATTGGCTACGAACCTTCGCTTGTTATGTATGGGAGTGTCAAGGTTATCCTAGGTGAGACATACCTACTTCATTTAGGAGATCACATATCCTACCCTTGTTTGCTTATGCTTTGGCTTTAAATTGTATAGGTGTATGCTCTGGGCACTTTAGTTTTCCTAGGATTTGCGTAATTAGAAATAGTCTTTTTCATTATTTGATTCATTGTGGATTCGAGTGTGTCACTTCACTGTTCTTGTTGTTTAGCAAGACTTCAACATGCCACATATCCTTCTCCTTTGGGAGAGAGAAACTGACAGTCCAGGTGGACTACCTCTTACACTGATTCACACATGATGGGAGATCGTGAGGATGAGATTCCTGAGATGTCTTCTCCACATCAATAGGTTGGGGAGGAAGATCCTAATCCTATATATGATCTATCACAAGAAATACCTTCACATTCCAGTTATGATCCATCATTCACAGGTCGCTGGTATTGGTTTCTAGGTGATGAGACTCACCATGAACCCAGAAGCACTAGTCATGTTCATTATGGCATGCCTAATATCCCTACACATGATCTCACACATCATGCTGAGTCATAAATTGAACCTACCACTACGCATGAGGGAAATCCTATTCCTTTCTATGTAGAGAGATTTGGGAGCACGAGTCACATTGCACCTTCCATCCCGGTGGTGGAAGCTACCTTACATGTTCGTCCTAGACCTAGTGTTAGTAGTCATATGTGGATACCAGAACTGAGACGAGTGACCATAGGGAATACCATTTATATCCCTTCACATATCCCTTCATCCTCAATTTCTACTCCTTTGAATGCATTTTTGACAACCCTTCCTCCCCCTCATTCACGTCGTCCTTCAGGTTGGAATGTTACTACTAGTCATGTTCATACTGCGACTGCTCTCACATTAGTATCTCAGATTCAAGTACCTCCTGTTGTCTTGAGAGGTCATATTCTTGTTTCTAGATCATCTTACGGTCCATCGCAAGGAGTTCCCCATATCCATAATTATGGAGCTTCTCATGGGACATCCCATGGGACATATTATGGAGATTCTCATGGAACATCCCATGGGACATCTTATGAAGCTTCTCATGGACAATCTTATGGACCGCAGTATGGACAGATCTATCTAACTTATGGGTATGGGTATCAAAAACTGACTTACTCCTCTAATTATGGCTTTGTAGCACCGCATAGTCAAGGTACACCACATCATAATGCTTCCATGCAGCCCTACATGAGTCAAATGGGAGGAGGATATTATGGCCAAGGCCATGGTGTTTATAGTAGTCAGGCTTATATGAACAAAAACTATCTGGGAGAGTGGCATAGACCGACTCAACCTAGGCTCCCTTTCCTCGCAACGTTAAATTTACATAACTTGTTGAGACTAATAAATGATCCGGTATCTCATGACCGGGCTTGGCTGGCTGTCCCTAACAAGCTTCCCTTGGACATTCCCAAATTCGATGGAAAAGTAGGAGAAGATGCTAGTGAACATGTCACTACCTTCCACCTTTGGTGCTCTTCAAATTCCTTACACGATGACTCAATCCATTTAAGACTATTTCAATGCACCCTCACTAGGCCTACAGTGAAATGGTACATAGAGTTACTGAGGGGGGCATTAATTTTGTTCGATGACCTTGCTATGACTTTCCTTAATCACTTCCAACTACCCATGCATTACGACATTGGTACAGAACTCTTGTCAAAATTTCTACAAGATAAATCCACACATATCTTAGACCATATCCAAGAGTGGCATAGATGGAAAAGGTTGATTAAATATTTCATACCACCATAGTTTCTCCTTGAGTGGTTCCTTAAATCATTGCTACCTTACATCTCGAAGGACGTTTCAACATCCGGAGTTCAGAATGAGGAACAAGCAATTTTTAGGGCAAAAGAATTTGATTTGATTTGTGCTCAATCCAGACTATTATATGAGATCATACCTAATGCTCCACGTTCTAGTTTCGATCCCAAGATCAAGCCTCGACCACATGTCGATGCCATTGTGGGTTGTACAAGTGCCAAACTTGTGGATTTGGTTGTGAAACAAGTGGTTCAATTGTCTATTAATCGATCTGCTTCGGGAAAAGCCATGGCTTGATCTCAATCCACCCAATCGGTGAGTGTACTTTTCGTGCAATCATCGAACCAGAAGGGAAACCAGCAACCTGAAAGGAATAAGAAAAAGGGTAAAAACGATTGTAAGGGTGGGAACAAGAATGAAAATGCCAATTTCAATGACAAGAATGCCTACAATGTTAGAGGGGACAAGAAGTCTAAACATAAGGTTAAATTTCCATGCAAATTGTGTAAGGATGACCACCTCACTCACTTGTGCCCTTGTATGGAAGACGCCTCGAGGGTCATAGCAGAGGCCCCAGCTGTGCTAACCAATCCTTTACCCCATAATCAAAATATGAACTCGAGGACCCATGATCCTCATTCTGCATCAGGTGGAGATCAAAAGCCGTCATAAGCCAGTACTGGTCATGGTTGCATCAACATGGTGCATTCTACTAAGGTTCTAACTCATACAAAAGACTAAGGTTCATCACAACTAGACCTTGGGAAGAACCCACTCCAACCGAGAGCCCTTTGCATATTGGAAACCCTATGGATAAACCTGAGATTGAATGTCACATTACTAAAGGAGTCTTGAAGCATTCGGGGAACAATCCTAATGCTCGAGCCACCTAGAAATATTCTGTTGTCAAGGATTTGGGCCAAACTCCTTGTGCGATGTCTGCGCTTGAAGTACTTTAGAGTTGTCCTTCGCAAAGGAAAGCTTTGCTTTCTACTCTTGGGGTGAATGATGATAGCTCTTATTCTGTCATCAAATTTGAAACCATGGGACTACAGCCTCGCTTGCCTTACTACATGTCTCTCTTGATTCATGTAGAGTGTCTTAACATGACCGCCAAACGCACTATGACTGACGAAGGTGCTTCTACTTCCGTGATGTCTTTGTCATGTTGGATGGGTTTGGGTTCTCCTGAGTTGTCTCAATTCACTAACATGTTGAATACCTTTGATGGCAGATCATTTCAACCACACGGAATTATTCCTTCTCTTAAGTTCCATTTGGGAGGGAAGACCATCATGATCGAGGTCGAGGTGGTTGATGTGCCCCTTCATTACAATCGTTTACTGGGTCAAAATTGGATATATAGTATGCAAGCCATAGCCTCTTCTCTATTTCAGGTAGTATGCTTTCCATTTAATGGAAATATTGTTATGATTGATCAGACATCATTCAAAAATCTGAGTGTTCATGCATCATTGGGAGCTTCTATCCCAATTATCGATCATTCTCAGCTGACAACTGGGAGCGTGGTTGTAGGTATGTATCCATCCCTTATGGGGACCTTTAGTTGTCCTATAGCCATTCTTATGATCAGATCTAGTTTTGGTGGGGCTTCATCTTCATTGAATTCAGTGTCTTTTCACACTACCCATATGGAATATCCTTGGATTCTTCCTCCAGTGAGTCCTTCAAATGGACCTATCGAAACGGACATGCCATTCCCTGCAACAATGATAGCATATCAAGCGAATCTTGATTGTGTTGCAGACCTTAGTCCTTCCTCTTTGCGAACGAAGGAGGAGGACCCATATGTGCTACCTGCATGGGAAATTGAGTCTTCTCACACACAAGATTTCCTTGATGGTGTTTTTCCATCAGATGAGGCCATTATTGAGGCCATGTCTAGGGTTGAGCCACCTTAGGAAGAGTTACATCATAGATCCTATTTTCTTCCCAAGTTTGACCATTTGGAGCATGAGGATTTTAGGGAGACTCTTAGCGAGAAGATTGGTAGTCCCATGGTTCCATTAAGCTCTCCTGGTGAGATGGCTAATGGGAACATGGCGAATATATCACTTACTATTCCTATCAATATCTCTCGCAATCCTGGAAAAATTGAGAATCTCTATATTGGGGCGGACTATTCCCATCATGAGATTAAGTAGTATATCAAGTTGTTCAAAGAGTTTCCTGACATATTTGCTTGGTCATACAAGGAAATGTGAGGTATTGACCCTCGTATTGTCGAACATGAAATTAAGACCTATCTGAATGTGAATCCTATTCGACAACATTTATGTGCGGTGAATCCTAGAAAATCACCCTCCATTCAAGGCTGAGATAGAGAAGTTGTTAAAAGCCAATTTTATCTATCCTGTTCGCTTGATGAAGCGGGTTTCAAACCCCATTCTGGTTGATAAGAAGCAAGGAATGATCTGTATACCCACCGATTTCTATGATTTAAATCATGTTTGTCCTAAGGATAATTTTTCCACACCACTTATTGATCAAATTTTGGATGAGTGTGCAGAAAGCGAGGTATTTTCCTTTATGGATGACTTTTTTGGATATAATCAGATTCAGATCAAACCCGCGGATCAACACAAAAATTCATTTATTTGTCTTTGGGGTACGTTTGCATATCGAAAGATTCCTTTCGGTCTTAAAAATGCCAGAGCCACATTTCAACGGGCGATGACCTTGATTTTTCACGATCTCAAATCGATTATTGAAGTCTTTTTGGATGACCTTGCCACTCATTCTCAGCTGATATTGTGTCATCATACCATTTGAGATTAGTATTCGAAAGATGCCGCCATTACCTATTTAGGTTAAATACTCATAAGTGCATCTTTTGCATGAACTCTGGTCGCTTGCTAGGGTTCATTGGTTCCAAGGATGGTATAAGAGTTGATCCCTTAAAGGTTGAGGCAATACTTCAATTGTCTCCCTCATGAAATATTAGACATCTTCAATGTTTGCAAGGCATGGCAAATTTCTTATGAAGATTCGTGGTTAACTTTTCCAATTCGACTAATGGATTTATGCGTCTTTTAAAGAAGGAAACTACTTTTTACAGGGATGAGCAAGTTTAGGAGTCTTTTGATGCTCTTAAGTGAGCCTTAGCATCGGCCCCCGTGCTTAGTCTGCCCAAATATAGTCGTGCCTTTTTTATTTATGTGGTTGCGTCCATGGAGACGATTGGTATGGTTTTGGTTCAGGAGGATGAGGAGCTCCATGAGCATGTCATATATTATTTGATACAAAACCTTATAGATGCAGAAATCCATTATCCCCATGTGGAGAAACTTTCCTTAGCTACCGTTCATGCAGTTCATAGATTGAGACACTACATTCTCCTTTTCCATACCTTGGTGGTATCTCATGTCAATCCATTTCAGTTTGTCCTCACTAGAAGGATGATCAGGGGAAAGTATAATAAGTGGATTGTTATTTTCCAATAATTTGATCTCAAGTTTGTTTCGGCGAAATCGAAGAAATTGTTGATTTTTTAGGAGCTCATTTTTTATTTTCCAAGTGAGGAGGAGGAGGAGGTTTATGAGGATACATTTTTTGATGAGCATATTTTCCTTATCTCAACTTTGGATCCATGGTATGGACGTATCATCATATATTTACAAACATTGAAGGTCCCTACTTACCTTTCACGGGATGAGCGACGATGATTACGTCGCCTGTCTAAGAACTACCTTATAGTGGATAACACTTTGTACCGCAGTCGGGTAGATTCCATTTTACATTGTTGTTTAACCCATTAGGAGGCTGAGGTTGTGCTGAATGATTGCCATGGAAGGGTGTGTGGTGGTCATTTATCTGGGCTTTCTATAGCCCAAAAATTCTTGGGAGTGGGATATTTTTGGCCATCGATCTTCAAATATTGTGTCAATGCGGTCAAGAAGTGTCACCCTTACCAGGTGTTTGCACACAATATGCACTCACATCCTGCCCCGTTACATCCGATTATCACCGTCGGTCCCTTCACCAAGTGGGGTCTTGACTTCATGGATTGCAACCCAGCTACGTCTAGGGGGAATCATCATATTATAGTGGCTCTTAATTATTTCAAGAAATGGGCTTAGGGTATGCCCACAGTTTAATCCGATGGTGAGACAGCCGCACATTTTGTATTCAACCAAATTATTACTCAGTTCGGCATTTAGAAAGAGCTTGTCACTGACGATGGTAGGCACTTTCATATTAGAATGATGAAAGAGTTGGCCTCGAAGTTAGGGTATAATTAGGAGCACTCCTCTTCTTATTATCATCAGGAGAATGGACAGGTTGAAGCAGTGAACAAATTACTTCAGTCCATTCTCAAATGAACCATCGCACAAATTAAGACGAATTGGCATGTCATGTTATATCCTTCTTTGTGGGCCTATAGGACCATGGTTAAGACTGCAACCGATTTTTCTCCATATCAGCTCGTACATGGAATGGAGTCTGTCTTGCCAGTTGAATGCAAAATCCCTTTGTTGAAGCTAGCTATAGAGATTTTACCAGACACTTCCACATTGGAGGAACTTTTTGACCACTTAGAGTATCTTGATGAGTAGTGTCGGGATGCCTTAATGGCTTTAGAAGTAAATAAGCATTGCGTTCAGGTCCAATATGATAATTCTATCCATTTGAGGAGGTTTAGTGAAGGTGATTTGGTCCTTTTTTGGGATCAAGCTAAAGAACCCTTGGGGGCAGGGAAGTTTAATCCCATCTGGCATGGTCCTTGCATAATCAAACGTGTGTTAGAGAAGGGCGCTTATGAGCTGGTGGATTATGAAGGGACATCCTTGGCAGAGCCTAGAAATGGGCTCTATCTTAAAAAATACTATGCATGATCTTCATCCAGGGTTGATTATTGTATATTATTGTACATTTTTTTGCATAGTTAGGTTTTCTTATGGTGATCAGGTTTGTTGATTAGCTTTCGTTTCTTATGGCAGATGTCAATGGAGTCTTTCGCTTACATAGGATTTGCTGATAGTGCTAGCCGCCACACTCAACACTCAGCCTCTGCTGCTTGGGTGATTTATACTCCTATGGGTCAGGTATTGTCTTCAGGAGGTGTATGTTCATGGCCTTCTTCGAACAATGTTGCTGAGTATAGTGCCATCATAGAGCTATTACATGATGCCATTTCACATGGTGATCTCTCTCTTGAGGTACATCTTGATTCGCCGTTAGTAGTGTAACAGCTTAATGGCTTGTATCTTATTAGGGATCCAACATTATTACAAAGATTCTTACATGTAAGATTGTTAGAACAGTAATTTGACAACATAACATACATACATGTTTTAAGAATTTTTAATCAAGTTGCTGACTCATATGGTAACTATGTGTTAGATTGGCATTTGTTTCATAGACCTTAAGCATATCACAAACATACATTTTTACACACATGTAAATAAATAAAATTGATCATCATCATAAAAAAATTTCATTAAAATATCCAAAATGTGACGTCATAATGCATAAGTGTCATAATACAAAAATGGGGCTTCTGAGCCACCAAAATATAATACACGGTAGTACAAAAATAAATCACTCTCAGGTCTCTTAAACTGTAGAGGAGGAGGGGGGTTCTGATCATGGTAGCACACCAGGACTCTAGCTAGTCATAGGAATAACCAAACCCATGCTCGTGGTACACCAACCACCTGACGTTGCATGGCCTCAGGCAAGTCCTCGACTTGCACCATGGGTAACCTGTGTGTCAACCGTACAAAGTTTGTGTGGATGCTTTGTAGCTTCTATTCCACATCGACACCCATGATGTCATCTCCTCTTCCCCTCCATCTATGACAATGGAAACCATCACTCTAACATGGTCCAACATATGCATACACATGACAGATTGTCATTATGTGTTGTCATACCAAAACATGTCTTTTGAGCCAATATATCAAAAAACAAAAAAAAATTATAATTCAAAAAACTTTAAAAAGAGGGTTTTGGATTCATTACCTATATCACCGTATGCTACTCCTCGTGGTAGGGGAATATCTGAATCTCTCCGAAAATATATTCCCACATAGCGATAATCGTCGATGGAAACAATCTGCCTCCGCCACCATGGAAAGAAGTCAGCTGGGTAGGGGTTAGAAACCCTACCTCCACCGAGTCTATGAATAGCATCTGCCCAATGTCATTGGGTTGTATCTCGAACCCCATGAGAAGGAACTTCAACTCTAGGGATTATCCCCGGTACACGCTCAAAGAAGAATGTGCTCAGTATGCTGCCGAAACCAAAGTTTCTCACCCTACCCATCTTTCATTCACTGAGATGCTACTTCATGTTACTCAATAGCGTAGTGCTCCAGTCATACACTGTGGGTCTCATTAACTCCACTACATAGAACATCAATGGCCGCGAGGCATGGTGGAGTGATGCTAGATGAGCTATCCTGCCGAGTGCCAATATTATGGCCTTTAGTATTAGTACCTGGATGGAGTTTGTCATGATTTTACTCCCAACCTTTTTCATGTCTGAAAAATAGTATACTACAATGTACTCATCAATGGTGATGCCACCTCTAGGCCCACGAGTGCGTAGGTTCACCACCTCTCCTTGTCGACACAATCTAGTAATGAAATATATTTCCTCCACCTCTATAGTAAGGGACACCTCATCGATATGAAAGGACTCGAAGTATGGATCCTAGTAATATACTAGCATCTACATGAGACTTGGTTTGTCCCTAAGGCTGCCAAGGCACCAAAAATTGTATATCCCGCATGCACATAGAGCTTGTTGAGCCATTAAATCACCCCGAACAGCCTCTTCTACATCTCCATGTTCCCTCTCCGTCCATTCTAGAACCATACTGCACATTAAAAGTAGTTTTTGGTCATTTTTTACCTTAAAAAACCTTATGCACATCCGCATATGCGACTATTTGCAAAACATCCACGTATGTACGCGGTTTTGGGCGGTTTTTTCATGTATAGCTAGCCCTATAGGAGAAAAAATCCCTGATATGGGCGTGGGCCGAAACGACCATTTTAGACAGGCCTAAAAATCAAAATTGACAATGGAAATTGAAAAAATTTCCATGAAAATGGAATAGGAGGACATGAGAAGTTACCTGGAACAAACAGTGTTGAATTTCATAGAACGAAACTCCCAGAATTCGCGTTGGAAGTTTTGAGTTCAAATGGGTAAAGATTTCAAATGATATGTAATTTTTTAATTTTTTACTATTTGTAGAAAAATTTTAAAACTTTTGAAATGTTTTACCCCCTTTCTATTGTTTTGAACCGTTTCTGACCATTTTGGACCATTTTGGACTAATTTGATGATGTAGGAGTCCATTTTGAGTGCTGTTTTGACCATGGTTTTGACCCGTTTATGCCGCTTTCAAGTATTATGTCTAAACTGGCATATAGGTTAGATCTGACATCCATTTGCACTTTGCATGGCCTTATGACCATTTCATTATAACCTTAGGTACAAACCCATTCTATCTTGTCACATAACCTTCTTGTTGTTTTAGAAGTGACATGATGTGAATATTAGAGCTTGACCATACATGGATGCCCTAGTTATCTCCTTTTTTGCATTTGGTGCCCATGTCGACATTTTTTCCTTTAGGATGTGGGAGTCCTTTGTATAGTATCACCATGTCTTTGCACAAGAGCCTCATAATTCTCTTGATATTTTTGCTGGCCTTTTTCCTGAGGACTCCCTTATGTCAAGTTGTAATTGCATTATCATGAGTTTTGCCTCCCTCATTGAGCCTTATGCCGGTTTCCCTAACTTTGATTATCAACTATATAGCCCGAGCTTGTCTCATGTCTATCCATGCAGAGCCATTTTATATATCGTTTATAGCTTGATTCCCCATTTTTACCGAGAGAGGACTTTCCCCCGAGTGTCGTTATCCTACACATGTGTCCTTGCATTGAGCACAGGTATGTTTCGCTGCTTGGAACTAGTTTGTTTTACCATTGACACTCGTCTCCTCCTATTCTATAACTATAACACACTTTTATTCTTTTTCAAGCTTTTCAAAATATTTGAAAAAGTCCAAAAAAATCAAAAAACCCAAAAGCCAGACAAGAAAAGATGTTATCTTTGGAAGTAGTCGATTCATGTCGCCTTCGAACAGAGCACTGTAGATCACATCTGTTGGTTGCGTTAATAGTTTTACTTTACGAGTTGTACTCTTTTCTCTGAGTTTATCTCCGTTGACTGGTTACTCTTCCAGTACTTATGGAGCTTCTGTCGATGCCTCCTGTTTCCCAGAGATGTCCCAGTTTTGTATATCGTGTCTATGCTTCCTACATTCAGTCACCATTTGCCTTTATGCTCTTGTTCGAAGGAAGTTGAAACTTGAGTTGGCCAGTCCTCAGTTCTCTTGAATTTTCATGTCGGCCATTCCTAGTACCAATACTGGTTTGTGCACTTTATGATCGAGTCCTTCCACATTATACATCCTTGCTGAGTACCTTGTGTTGGATGGTGAGGGATGCATTAATTCCCTCCTTCCAGCAGATTTCATCCCATCAACTTCAGATCATTTATTCTATGATAGGAATCTAGAGTCATTTTTTAGTGCCTTGAGACTTGCAGTTATCATTGGCAGGTGCTCTCACCATCGACAGTGTTGGGATAAATGGGCAGACCCGGGTTTTACCTTTAACTTCGCACCAACAAAAGACCCACAATGTTGTCCCTTTCGGCAGCAGCCTGTGAACAGGCTATAGTCTCACCCGAAACAGCTATGGGGTGCCGCAGAATCAGGTTTCTGCAAGTAGAAGAGAGAATCTTACTATACATTTAGTCTTTAACTATTAATAATCACGTAACACAATGCTTGTATTATCAATTATGTAGCTTCGCGGTTAGATAAACAAACAGTTACTTGCACAGCCCTTATCTGGGAATTCACAGCGAAGCTAGTTATTAACAGCAATCTTACTTTATCAGTTATTTACTTAGCAGTGCATAAAATATAATAACAAATCAACACAAATGAACCACAACACCAGATGTAACGTGGTTCACCCCTAGTGTATGGGTTACGTCCACAGAACTACGTTTTATTCAACTCTTTACAACTAAAACGACAGTTCTGATCTGTGCACTCAGCTGCAGATCCTTTCAGTCCTCAAAGCCGCACACACAGCAGCAGGCCTATGCACACACAGCTGCAGATCTTCCTTTTCACCAAAAACCCCTCTACGCACACAGCTGTAGAGGTCGTCCACGCACACAGCTGGGACTTAACCTTCTTACAAAAACCCTTATACAATCTCTTATCTGTGCATTACATTAGCTTCATAAGATAATCATTAAAGACCTAACCCTACTTCTTCACATAAGTGCCTATTTATATAGCGCATTGTTACAAAACCATGGATTTACACCATGGGCTCCCAAAACCCTAACCCTGGATTTAACCCAAGTGTTAATTACAAAAAGGGGGTTTCGACCCACCCGCGACACCCCTAAGATTATTTTAGGCTGTAAATCCACTTACACTTCCACAAAAACCCCGGAGTTACCAAAACTAAGGACCCTTAGGGTCGGAGCCCCAACAGGCTCCTAAGACTCACTTGTGGCCTGTTCCGGGGCACTCTGTGACTCTTCTGGTGGGAGAATCTTCTTTGCAAGGATATGGAAACGACTATTGAGGTTGTGTATAATGTCATCAGCTGCTTTCTCTTTTTCCACCAATTCTTGTAACACTAAGGATGATACTTCATTAGCCTTTTCCTGCACAAAAGTATCATAGGTCTTCAAAACTTTGAGCTGACTCTCCGCAACATTGCTCAATTCCAATGCTTCATCGACAAGTGGCTGCAGCGAATTTTCCAGTAGTGTTACCTTCGTCCTGCAGGAGTCAATTTCCTGCTAGAGCTCCTTGCTTCGCTTCACCTTAGCCATTTTCTGCATAGGAGGCAGCATCTTAATTTCTGCTCTGACTGCATCTAATTCTTCCTGTCGCAGATTGATGGTTTCTTGTACCTTACCTATATTTGGGTGGTCCTGTAGGTTCACCCATGCTTCGATACTATCTTCCAGCAGCTTTTCTGTGCTGCCCACAATATCTGATATTTTTGCTGCTGAGGCCTAGATGTCCCTGTGGCGCTGTTCTTGGACCTCAGGTGGAGTTTCTGGAGGGATGCGAAGTTGAAGCTCCGCGATCTAATTCTGGTGTTCTATGTTTAACTTTTTTATTTCACTGCGAGACTGTTGGGCATAGTCTCTTAGCTTGGCAATTCTTTGCTTTGGTTCCTCTTCGTCTTGGATGTCGAAGTCAGGAAGACTCCGACATGCCTCATCCAGCGCTCGCGCCGGTGTAGCTCTTTTATGTTCAGCCTCTTTCTTCTTTTGCGCAACTTCTTCCATCCTTGCTGCGAGATTCTAGCTTTGCTTCATGGTGTCTTCCAACTGGATTTGAGAATAGTGATCTCGTGTGTGTATTTCCTTTGTGATGGCTAACTAGTAGAGGTGCAATTCTGTCATAGACAGCTTGGTGTAATCGATCCCAACTGTCATACTCATCTGCGGCCGTGAATCTGCATCAGCCAGTATTAGAGCTGCGCTTGACACTTGGCCCCTGTTATCTCTGGTCGGCCATTGCCCCATATCCTACTGCGCGGATGCTGGGGTACTACTTGTCGTTGTATTAGTCGCTGATTTTGTTGCTAACTCTTTCAGCTCTGACACCATGTTTTCTACGCCCGTGAGCACAGCAAGATGCACATCCGCGAACTGTGACCACTTTTGAGTTAGTGTTTCAGTAGATTTGTTGAGAGCTTGCTCAAGCATTTCCAGCGTCACAATGACTCCTTCGTCTAGATTTTTGTCCTTCGACGCTTTTGTCTTCTTGTGGAATTGAGGATTGGTTACCTCCTCTACCTCTGGCGATTTGCGCTTAGCTGATTGATCAAGATCTGATAGAGTTTTGACCGACTCCTCATCCTCTTCTTCATGGTCTCCATCTCCACCTTGGTTGTTTCCATCTTGCTGCGAGTCACTTAGGTCTTCGCTGTCTTCTGGTGGGTTTTGTTGCTGCGTCTGACTGGTACCTGTGCCTGTATTGGTAACAGGGGGAACTGGAATGGTGGGTTTTTTTCCTGCATCTTTCAACCAGTCAGCCGGCCACTATTGAACTATGCCCAGGATGTCTGCTTTGGTTACTACATATGGTAACTTAAACCATTGATGTGTTGGATCTGCACGGGCTTGAATGAAAACATGATGCATGTCGGCACTGAAGTTCGCAGTGCCTTCATATTGAGAGAACTCATTGGTAAGTCATGGTGTTCACAAGATCTCATAGTGTATACTCATGCCATAAAAGGTGAACACAGTGCTCGTCATCTGCTGAGATGCTTTGTCCGGCGACATCCAGAGGGATGCATACCTTACTGCACCTGGCATGCCTAGGGGTGCCTCCACGAACTGAGCCTCAGTGGGTTCTTTCCACCCAATTAGTGCAATAAGTATTAATAGCTAGGAATAATGAAAGGGTCTACATTTTTCCTGTGCATCACGGGCATCTTCCAGGAATTCCCTCATGAGGTATGCGGCCCAGTTGTAAGTGTAACCCTCAGCGCAGTTTATAGTGATTTTGATAACTGGGGCAGGCACTTCATTGGGCCTGCACTTTTGCAGGAGTTTGCACGCTAAGAGCTCAGTTGTGAAGCGGATGTTCTGGTCCTCAATCGTGTAAGTGTGATACCCTCGTTTCCCCTTGGTCAGGCCGAAACGGTCCTTCATGCTCTGCACGAGCTTCGTATCCTCATGTTTTGACGGAAATTCAATGCCCGGATCAGGCCCTGCTATCGGTAAGCCTGTGATCTTATGAATGAGCTCGGCATTGATAGGAATTTGCTTGTCTCCTATCCACAAGTGGCCATCATGTACTAATGCTAGTAGATACTTAACCACGACGGTCACCTGTGTGCTGCACCCAAAATGAGGAACATCAAGCATTTTTAGCAGGCCAACTGTGTCCAAGCCGGCAACCCACTGTTGCACTTCCAATAGTGTCGCGCCATTGTCTTAGTATTTGACGTGATGCAAGTATTGAGCAAGTGCGAACTATGGAAACTTGTTATGATCATTTGTGTCATGGTCGGCATACTTAAGCCGATCTATTTTTCCTGTCATGGTTCCAACTAGCTGTACACCCGGTGGCAGTGAGGGCGTGCTTAATGTAAACTGCTTTGTCCGCCAGGGTGGTTGGACGCCTGACCGAATGGGCTTGAGATATGGTGGCCGCAGTGGTGCAATGTGCTCATCTCCTCCAGTCGGGACATGTGCTGAACTAGGCGGGTCCATCTGGTGAGTCCCTGATGTTTTCCCTGATTGCCTGTGTCGGTCTTCGTTCCGCTTAGAACGAAATTCAGGTTTAAAATTTTTCCTGGCGGACCGTGTCTGCATCAGCTGCGGTGGTGCTGGGTGAGCTTCTTCATGGGGCGCATAGGTATGTGGGAGATCGGAACGACTTTGCAGACCCCTCTATTCGAACTCTCTTACTAGATCCTGAAGCTCTCGCTCGTTTGTCATGGGTTCACTCGTAAGTGTCAAGGAAATGCAGAATGCGATTTTTGCCAACTTAGGGATCTTCTTATACACTTTATCAATCAAATATGTTAGGACGATGCATTTAAGGCACCAAATCTGATAAAAATCTTTTCCGACCGGTACTGGATTTTCCATGATCTCATTAGTATAGACAATTAAGGTAATTAAAGTGCCCATGCCGCCAATTTGGCTGTTTTCCAATGGCTGGATTTTAAGCTTCGCCGTGTTTTTGTCCTCCGGCAAAATCACTGTCTTAGCTTCATCACAATGAGCAGTCTTGGCACAACACTGATTCGTGGTCTATCTTGGTAAGATCTGCGACGGGGCTGTTAGTTTTGGTGCACTAACTTCTTGGTTCTGCTCCTTAGTTTGGTACTCAGTTCTTTCTTGATCATCAACTGCCTTGTCATGGATCAGTCTGACATCTGCATCTAAAGAAGGGCAAACTTCGTTAATAGAAAATGTAAGCATAAAACTATCAACAAGATCATCCCAAATTACAGTACCGTGTCGAAGCTCGACCTCCGTATACCATTTTTTTGCTATAGGTTCCAAAGTGTGCACAAACTTATGCACCCATTCCTCGCGAGGTACATGTTCCCATGCTGCATAACATTGCTTCAAATGTTCCTGAGGACTATTCTTCCCATTGAACTTGCTTCGCACCTCTTGAGATTGGTCTATGAATCTGAGGCATAGAAATTTCTGGCAAGCTTCCCAACTGTGAATATACTTCCTGTGGCCATTCCACCATCTCGCTGCTGTAGCTCTTAATGCTGCTTCCAGAGTCTACATTCTCTGTGATTCTAGCACTTGTTCTGAGAAGTGCGCAATAAATTTTCCTAGGTTTGTCAACCCATCATATGTAGGCAAATCTCTAGCCCGTGCACTAAGGCATCTAAGAGATTTGGTAATTTGTGCACATCGATGGCCATGTAGCTCGTATAATCAATTCTGCCAATTCTCTAGACCATCATCTGAGTCAAACATGCAAGAGCTATCACATTGCCAATCCATTACACCTTTGGCATTAGACTCGACATAATCTTGTTCTTTAGTTGTGATATTATAGATGTGGTCCAGAATATCCTGATCTTCCTCTCTGACTAGCTCCATATATCTTTCTCCTTGAGAAGGATCCAATGGTAGTATAGCTATCAATCCCTTCCCTTCAAAAGTCATTTGTCTCTTTTTAAGATTAATAACCGCATCACTATCTATTTCCCACTCAATTCCTAGCAAATCTGGATAGGGGTTATTGTCATCAATGATCTCAATAACTTCAAAATCTGCTACAGTGCTGACTCCATCTATATCCACTGGTACTCTAGGGAATCTTCCTACAGGCAGAATCCTTTGCTGATTGGCTAATCTCAATTGGATAGGGGACCAGTCAAGGGTGGGATTTCCCATTTGTTCCCATGTCTGTTTAGTTAAGATATTGACTTCTGAACCCAGATCTAAAATAATATCCTTCATGTCATATTCTCCTATCTGGGCATGTAGTCTCATCTCTCTTCCAGTCCTTCTAATTCTACTAATAGATTTTCCTTACCAGGGCTTTGCTGAGGTTCGCAAGACTGAATAACTTTTTGTAATTCATTTAAGGCATTTTGATTTCTTAACAATTTGATGCAACTCTGTAAAAATGATAACAAAGTACTTACTTGGCCTTGTGAGTCTTCCTGGGATTGCAGCTATTGCTGCGGGCAAATCTGGATCAGCAAAGTCTTGTCAGGCTTCCAAAAAAGTTTCTTTTTCTCTTCGAACATCAAATGCTGGAGTTTTCTCTACTGCCTTGTGAACCCAAGCTTCGTCAGGCTGCTTCGCAGGACACTGCACATTTGTCGTAGCTCCACTTCTTATAATCACATTAACAGCTGGGATTGGTCGTGGCTCGACAGCAATCAAATGGACACTCGGACTAGGTTTGCTATTCCTTTCTTGAATTTTAGATAGCAACTGCGGGCACTGCTCGATGACATGATCGACTGCTCTGTAATATCGGCATGCCGTGGTTGGTTTTTGACAGTTTCGAGCTAGATGTCCTGCCTGATTGCAGTTATAGCAAATAACTTAACCTCGACCTCCTCCAGGCATACCATGACCATGGCCTCTAAAACTGCCTCGACCACCTCGATAACCATATCCATCATTGCCTTGTGCATTCGGGTAGATCCTATAAGTGTCGTAGGTCCGCTCCCTCATAAGGTCGAAGCTGCGACATTCATCTTCATTGTGGCCTACTGACTTACAGAATTTATAGTAAGGGTTCTTTGGGACTTGAACATACCTCTGTAATAGATAGCATTCTTTCGGTTGATGCTGGCCAGTATTTCGACAGATCTCACAGTACAGAACACTAGGATTCAGCAGGTTTGGTGTGCCAATATTCAAATAGTTTCTCAGCGTCGGACACTGGTCCTTTTCATGGCCTTCTGTTTGACAACGTATACACCATACCTCTTCATGGGTGAATTTCCCTTTTTTCATGTCGTGAAGCTCTAAATCCATCTCCGCGAGCTGCACTTGAATTTGAGCTATGCCAGAATTATCTTCGACAGGTGCAGTTTCAAGCTTTATGGCAATCTCTAAGGCCTCTTGTTGATCAGCAACCTTCTGTTGCATGAGTGGAGCTCTGATGTGAGGTAATAATACTGCAATAAACCACTCTTTATGTTGTGCTGGTCCAATCATGAAGCTAACTTGGTCAAGCAGAACTTTGAATCTCTGATCAAAGTCCCACACAGATTCACCTCACCGCTGCTGAATCTCTTTTAACTCAGTGATGCACTGCGACTCTGATTTAGGTTTCTTAAATTCTCGGATGAGTGCTGCTTTGATGTCAGCTAAGACAGGATTCTATGTGCTAGAAAACTTCATGAACCAAGTTAGGGCTCGGTCTCTGAAAGAAGTGATCAGCTGTGCTCATCGAACATCTATGTCTGTAATGTTCTTCGCGGTCCACACAGCTTTGCATAGAAACTAGAACTGTTTTGGATCTTCTGACCCAGTTCCTTTAAAAACCAGTAGTTTGATGTCATCATGAACATGGGCCATCTAGGATCTAGGGGGGGATGAAGGGTTTGAACTAGATGGGGAATACTGACCTGCGACAGGGATACTCGAGCTAGGGTTACTTTCAGACTACGACAGGTTCTTGAGGATAATAGGTCTCTGCTGTGGGGTTATCGGAGGGTTTCTAACAGAGGGGGCCTCGGCGGACTCAGAGGCTTCAGAGCTTAAAGGGGTATACTCAGTAGAGGGGCCGAGATCTCTCTTATATATTTTGCCGCTTCGTAGCAAACCACTTTGCTCGTCGAAGTCCCAGTCACTTCCAATCATAGGTTAGCAATACTAGATCTAACAATTTGATTCTATAAGCAAGATTCCTTTTTCAGCCAATAGTATTTTAATATTCAAACTAAATAGGTTCAAGTACTTACCCCTTGGTCCTTTGAAAAATTGTCGTTCAGCTTCGCTAAAGGAGGTACTTGTGTCGATGGCGAACTCTGTCACAAATGCTTCGAGAGTTCGCGCAGTCCAGAAATACACGGCTCGCAAGATCGCGTTGTTCACTCTTTTTAAGATAGTGATTCTTGCGGGGGTCCAGGGAGGAAACTGGTTTTCTTGGAAGTTTGTCCTCGTTTCTGTTAACCTAGATAACCACTGGTGCAACTCTATCTATATAGTACCAAAGAAAATTTCATGAACATCAGAAAATATGTACCTTTGCAAAAATTGTTCCGTGGTATGACGGGGATCTTTATTTTCCTGTTCTGCAAACTTCAAATAGGTCGCTTCGATCCAATTGCCAATTTATTTTATAGAGGGTTGCAAAAACATAGCCCTCGAGGTATGACGTAGATCCCTCTTCAACAGATACTGAGTTCAACTGGCAACGAAACCAATTTGTTGGGCTAAATGGGCAGACCCGGGTTTTACCTTTAACTTCGCACCAACAAAAGACCCACAATGTTGGCCCTTTCGGCAGCAGCCTGCGAACAGGCTATAGTCTCACCTGAAACAGCTATGGGATGCCACAGAATCAGGTTTCTGCAAGCAGAAGAGAGAATCTTACTATACCTTTAGTCTTTAACTATTAATAATCACGTAACACAATGCTTGTATTACCAATTATGTAGCTTCGTGGTTAGATAAACAAACAGTTACTTGCACAGCCCTTATTTGGGAATTCACAGCGAAGCTATTTATTGATAGCAATCTTACTTTATCAGTTATTTACTTAGCAGTGCATAAAATATAATAAAAAATCAACACAAATGAACCACAACACCAGATGTAACATGGTTCACCCCCAGTGTAGGGGTTACGTCCACAGAACTGCGTTTTATTCAACTCTTTACAACTAAAATGACAGTTCTGATCTGTATCCTTTCAGTCCTCAAAACTGCGCACACAACAGCAGGCCTCTATGCACACAGCTGCAGATCTTCCTTTTCACCAAAAACCCCTCTGCACACACAGCTGCAGAGGTCGTCCACGCACACAGCTGGGACTTAACCTTCTTACAAAAACCCTTATACAATCTCTTATCTTCGCATTACATTATCTTCATAAGATAATCATTAAATACCTAACCCTACTTCTTTACATAAGTGCATATTTATATAGCACACTGTTACAAAACCATGGATTTACACCATCGGCGCCCAAAACCCTAACCCTGGATTTAACCCAAGTGTTAATTACAAAAAGGGGGTTTCGACCCACCCGCGACACCCCTAAGACTATTTTAGGCCGTAACTCCGCTTACACTTCCACAAAAACCCCGGAGTTACCAAAACTAAGGACCCTTAGGGTCAGAGCCCCAACAGACAGTTTTGGGAATATATCAATGTCCCCTAATCGAGGGATCCTCTCAATTGTTCGACCTCAACACATTTATTCACACTTGTTAGTTTGCACTCTATTACCTTGATTCCCATTTTCATTATCGGTGGGTGATCTCATGTCTATTAATGGTATACATCAATTACCGATAATCAGATGATGGACTACTATGTTTGACCTCGACACCTCTATTCACATAGTAGGACATCTACTTGTAGCGGATTGTGTATAAGACCTTCCACATTGATGCCATTTCATATATGCTACCTCCTTGATCGTGCCAGTGTTCATGAGATTTCAGCTCTCGTGACTTGATTCCAGTGTATGTCAGATATTTCTAGCCATTATGGAGATCTTGATCGATTATATATCTTTATATTTCATGAAGATCATGATCATTTGTATATATTCATCATGGAGATTCTGATCTATCTATATTATACATGGCGATGACCACACATTTCATGTTTTGTATCATGCCTATTCATGGCAATTGTACTATTATGTATCCGGGGCTGCCATATCTACTTGCAGTTATTTGAAGAGTTTGATCATTGCATTATAGTGTTGGATGGCTGGTTCTTCCACCTGGCTCTTCATCACTCCACTTATGGGATGGAATTATAATGTATTTCGGCCATCGTATGACCCCTCTGACTTCACACATTAGGGGGCATCTGTTACAGCTGATTTTACCACACATGGTGGCTCAAACCCTTTATGGCCTTCCCTATCCCTCTGCAGACTCTTTGGACCCCATGGATCATTTTTGTACTTTTTATGTTTCCAATATCATCCCTAAAAACATGCATTATTTTCTATACGCTACTTTTAAACCTATTCTCGCGTATATACGCAGATATGACCCTCAAACCCATGTACATCGGGATGTGTGAAAAAGGCCAAATAGTTTTGGAGTTCTCCTTGATGTGGATCTGAGTCACTTGTCTCTTGGCCTTCCATATGCCTTGAGATCTCTCAAATTTGACCTTCCATTACCCCATTGAAGCACTATATAAGGAACCCTTTGGATACATTGAAAGGAGAGGAATTGAAGAGCAAGAAAACTATAGTCCATTGTTTCTGGAGCTTATACTTGCATCCCTTTGTCCCTTGGAGCACTTTGTGTTCTTCCCAAGCTTTCCTTTTCTTGTGAGCTTGCTATCGAGAGATGGAGGATTGAAGTGGTGGACGCCTAGGTGGAGGACTCAGCTTCTCTGAATAGCAGACATGCCGACAGAGGTTGTCACTATTGTAATCTTTAATTTATATTAATAGAAATATCTTTTCCTGTCCAATAATGTGTATTTAAATGAGTATTGAATCCATGGATGCTTTTAAATTCTTATATGTTATTGATTATTGATTATATATGCGAGACTGGAAAAGCTCAACAGGGATCTACATCAACCGTCCAGAATAAGGTATGTTTCGAGATCCTTTAGTGTTAGATGTTTAGTTTCTCTTGCACATAGGAAAGGATTGATTTCTGCGGTTACTCTTTCTATTGTGGTATCCCAAGCCATATATATTTTTCTCCATAACAGAATTGGTGACCATACTGGGGAGTTCCTAGTCATTTCCTTTGAGAATTTTTATCGGCATTCAATGTTCTTGAATTTCTATGATTTCTCTATTTCTGAGTCGGGTTTGGGGGCATGTTTGCCTCGTAGTGTCTGGTAAGAGTAAATTTTGTCTCATATTGTTTGTTTACCTTATTTTCTATCTCTTTTTCTTCCTGTTCGTGATTTTTGTCTTCACAGTCGCATGTACATACGGTTTTTACTGGGATATCTGCATATATAGGCGTGTTTTCTACACATAGTCACGTATGCCCTGAGTTTTTCCTTTGTGGGGAATATTAAGTGTTGTTGGGTGAGTTTTGATTTTTGATAAGTCTTGTTGGATGCTTTTAGAGTCTGTATACACCTCTATTTCTAACCAAAGATGCTTTTTAATTTGAATTTTTTAGGAATGTTCTTGTCATTGCATTTTCTATTTTTTTGGGGGGGATTAGTGCATTAGGTCTCTTTTGTGTTAGTTCTTTTTGTGGGTGCTGTTTGATAGTGCTTACGGATTCTGGGGGTGGTAGATTCATTCTTTTGCTTTATTATCTCATTTTAATTCAAAAAATACAAAAATATTTGCTTTTTTGCATCATTATGAATTATTGCATTTTTCATTTTGCATGGTACTTGCACTAGGTTTGCTTGGAGAAGTATTAGTTAGATTTTCATATAGGAATGATTGCATTTTCATTTGAAGAAAAAAATTGCATTTCACGTAGTAGCATACCCCATTTTTCATTCGACATGGTGCATTTACATTGATTGTTAGGTGTGCATTTTACTTCTTTCTGCGTCATAACACCGTTAGTTGCATGGTCATTTGCCCTTTTGATTAATAATCCAATTAAAATCAATGCATAATAAAATGAATTACACTCTTTTCTTTTATAGGGTGCACCAACAAGATTAGGTTTTAGGGTCTTGGAATAGTTCATTGTGAGTAAATTCTCCAAGACCACTAAAGGAAACATGTATGTGTCTTTCCAGGTGAGAGTATGAAATTCCTTGGTATAATTAGTGTTTCTCATGATCCTCCTCTTAAAGGGAGTTAAGCACGAGGAAATATGAGTGGTTAATGATTAGGATGACCCCTCATCATAACTGAGTAGCACCAGAGATATTTCAAGGATTTTATTCGTATCTGGGGGCCCTTTCAGGAGTTTCAGGATTTGCTACCCTGCCCATATAGTCAAACCTGCCTGCAACTCTCCGCATGGGAATTAATTATATTGAGGTGACGTTATTTTCCTTGCCTAGGAAAACTGTCATAGAACAATGTATCTTGATTCCCATACAAATTGTTTCAACGAAGCTATGTATCTTCCACCTAGCAGGGATGCCTCCTCCTTGGGTAATGTTGGAGGGGTGACAATCCCAACTCAAAAGAAGGTTGTTTGGGGAGTTTTGGAAATTCATAAGTGAGATGTGGTATTTATTTACGAGGTAAATTTGGTTGCTTTTTGATATTTATAATTACACTAGTTAATTTGGGCAAGGTCCATTTTGGACCTTAAACTACATTCAAGGAGGGGGTGGGATAGGGTGTAGTTTTGGCCCATATATTAGATGCATCTCAGATACTCTTTTGAGAGGAGATATTGTTTGTATTATGTTCATTGTTTTCACACCATATTAGTGTTGAATGAACTTTCCTTTAGAAGTGGATTGATTTTTCTCTACCATATGCATAATGGATAATTGGTCGTGAATTTAATATGGTGGAAGTGGATGGTGATTGAGGTGGACGTTTAGTTTTTATATATGGGGTGTCAAGAAATAGCCATGGTTGAGGTGTAAGGCTACCCTTCAACTATTTGATACTAATTGTGGAAAACAAGGATTAAGGTATGGAGGCTAGTCCACTTAGACCAACTTTTTTGAGGGGAAGGAGAGGGTTTAATCTAGACTTGATAGGCTATTTGGACCTTAGGATTAAATTTATTTCATTAGTAAGATTTGAGAAATTGATATTTTGATGGAGATTACTAGAATAGATCATATTCAAATTAGGACTTCCATCTTGGTTGAGGTCATCTCATTGAATAACATTCTTCTTTCTTCTTTAAGATTAGTATTTCTCATTTTACATTCTTGTGATTTTCATGATTTTTTCTATCATGTTTGGATCCTTGTTCCTTTCCCTATTGGGATAGACATCAGATGTTATGGTGGGAAGCATACATTTAAATGAATATCAAATTTATGCACTGTGAGGGACACATAAGTGTTAGCCAACATTATTAAGAGCTTTGGGATGGTACAAAACCGTTGCAACATATCCATATCTATTTTTAGGAGGATCTTTATAACATTGTCCTTTAGGAAAATGTATCATGGTTCAAAGTATGTGGACATCGCCAACAATTTATTCTCTCTTGCTTCCTTTTTTGTTGAAGTAGATGATGCACTCTCTCCTTGCATTGTACTCCATCAGTTGATTAGGAAAGTATGCCCCTTGTCACCTTATCTTAATGTTTTGACTATTAATGCGCTTAGCTATGTATTTGGTTCTTGGCACTCGCATGAGATTATTGATGGAATTTCACTTCTATATGAATTTTAAATAATAAATAATAATTTTGTAGATGATTATTGGTTATTGACTCAAGCTACTAAGGATTTGGTGGATAGTGCTAAAGATTCACTATTCATATTTTCCAAGGCCTCCCATGCTAAGATTAGTGACCAAAGGATTGAATATTTGTTGTTCAGTATTTAAGAGCCTCTTAATTCCATTCCTCCTACTTGGACCTTCACTCATTAATTTTTTATAGTAAGGTATCCTAGCATCTTGTAGGGTATGATGCTTCACAAAATTTTATTTGTAATTGGTGTTTGGAGCATATACAATTTAAATTTTTGGAGAAGAATAAGTAGCTCATGTTTGCTGCAAAAAATTGACTATCATGAATAGGATTCTTTAGGACTCACATATCTATTATGTTTGTGGTTGGATTCCAAGCAAGGATTAGTTTGGTAGATTATAGCATCATTTACCTTCATACTTATGGGAAAATTATGGTGGGGCTAAATTCCTCCCTATGGATTCCTGTATTATCTTTAAGGATGATAGAATCCTAGGATTGAAAGATATTTCCACCCAGTGTAATACCTTGGCTACAAAATTGGTGGGTCAGTGTCTCAAGGGATTTCCTTCTTGGTAGTTTTAGATGAGGCACTATCTCCTTGTCCTAGCACAAAATATTAGTAGCAGAATGGGATTATTTGGTCTATCCTATATGATTTCATGTCCTCCCAATTTCCAAGACTTTGGCTCCTTTGTCATCAAAAGTATCTAGGGAGAAATATAGTTGTGTTTCTGAAGTGCTATATGATAGGTAGTTAGATAGGATAAGATTAGGGGATAATGATGATTTAAGGTTAGAAAGTGCAAGCCATGTTTGTTTCATACATTCTTTATTTTCAAGTGTGGCGTTTGGGTAAGAAGATGATGTTTTACTGTATGGATTTATGGGATGCTAGTAATTTTAGTTGGAAGGACTAAATAACTATTTCTCGATAGTTTTACCTATCTTGTATGGACATGCATATTATTATGGAGATTATTGGCCTATTTGTAAGAGGACATTTTTAAAATGAATAATCACATGCCTCATCTATTTTGGCAAGATTCAGAATGGAACTTAGAGCTCTACCTGTTGTAATATGGTGTACATCATTTTTCATCAACAACATGCAAACAACCTTTCTCTTAGTTCATAATGGTTGTCTATAAATGCAAAGATAAGGTGGCTTAAGAGACTCCATAGTGTGTGGCTAATTCGGGTTAGTTACAAATTTGAAGTGTTTCCATGGATAGTTTTTTAAGAGGGATTTCCTATGAAGGCATGACTAGTTAAAGGTTATCTCTCTAATGGAATTTTCCCCTCCCTTCTTAAAGTTGAAAACAATGAAACACCTATTCTTGGAATGTCGTTTTTCAAAGTCTCTTTAGAATTTTATTTAATCTATGAATGCAACCTTTTTTTAAGGGAAGATGCATTAGAGAGAAACTTTATTGGTTGATTTGAGCTGAGGATGCATTAGAGACAAGAATTATTGGGTGATTTGAGATGCTTGTATGTTCCTCATTAAGTGGTGCTTAGCATTGCTTAGAGGATTTTTGTAATGTTTATGTTCAAGAAACACTACTATTTGCCTCTATTTTCATCTTGTAATTGACCATGGATTCAAATTCCTTACTGACAATGTCATCTATTTAGTGGCCAAAGGCTAGGAGTGATAGTTTTTTCCATCCTACCATCCATGGAAATATTGACTATGAAAACACATCTCAATGCCTTGTATATAACAAGGCATGGCTAAGAATAAGGGTTGAGTTGCAAATAAAAAATTCAATAGGCCATGTGGGACATCTCACAATACCTTTTGTTAACCTAGATCAAATATGCTTACTAATGAAAGATACTTATAATTCCAACTCTCATGAATTTTGGGGGGAGGGGTTCTGAAATAAGCCCTCTTATTCCAAGGGTTTGGGAATTGGTGGTACTTAACTGGCTTAGGTCAAACATTTGGTTCAGGTAAAGAAGGTTCCTTTTCAAAAGGGTGTATAGTCTGGTGTTTAATAGGATATAAACCTTTGAACAAAGGAGTGGCCACCTTTCTCAATAAAAATATTTAAACAAAACAATCTCACAAATCAATGCCCACCCATAGCACTATCCTTCAAATACCAATTGTCACTATCCTTCAAATACAAGTCAGATAGAATGTCCTCCAACCAAAAATCCATCACCGGCCATGAAGTTTGACCCAATTTGAATCAAAAGACTATCTACATGTAGGCTCACTCGCTTATTCTGGTACTTTGGAACCCTCTTGTTTGTGTCGGCCTATGGAAAATGAAATGATTCAAATGTTTGTGCGACTGAAACGTTTTATGTATATACTCGACAATATTTAAAAGCGATTCAAAACTGTTATTTTTTCCTCATTTCTAGAAGCCATTCGAAAACCCTAGATGGAGGAACAACGTAATCTAATGAACAATTATGATCTGGTCAGCAAGAGAGATTGGCATTCCCTAGAAATATTTAAGAGGATCGATAGACATTTAAAAGTGGCATTAAATAGAGACATGGTATGGTGAAAATTGGATTTGGAGGGAACTAGAGAGATGGAATATTCTAAACATAGATTAGAAGCAACCATAGGAGCAGGAGCATATCATTCAAGTGAATCTGACAGCATTACACAAGTGGATGAAGGTTTTGACTATCACTTGATCTCGGGCTTAGAGTATAGATACATTAATCAAGGAGACAGATATCACCAGAAGTTGGAGAATATATGGGATAGTATGGATAATATAAATGACATTAGACTGACTGAAGATTATGAATTTCCTTCCATGACTTCTAATGATCAAAGGGACGTCGGGGTCCCAAAGGAAAACATTAGAGTGGAAAAGCCCAATAGGGATCTACATCAACCGTCTGGAATAAGGTATGTTTTGAGATCCTTTAGTGTTAGATGTTTGGTTTCTCTTGCATATAGGAAAGGATTGATTTCTATGGTTACTCTGTCTGTTGTGGTACCCCAAGACATAGGATTTTTTCTCTGAAATAGTTTGGTTTATCAGGATGCAAAAAATAATACAATATACTTTTGGGTTTATCAAGATAATCATCCAAGCAAACTAATAGTTGGGTTTATTAGGCTACTCATCCAAGCCAACTCACACATGGGATTATCACACTATGAATCCAAGCCATCTCACTATTGGGTTTATTATACTGTATTTAGTCAAGAAAACATTCACATTAAGGACTAGCCAAGCCAACTAATCGATGGGTTTGTCAGGATGCAAAGCAGATGGAAGTCTTAAACTGCTAAGCTAGTGAGATCAACCATCGAGCTATGGACACCTGCACTAGATCAGGCTTGGCTCATAAAACATCTCCACACCCAACACAAGGAAGCATCCCCTTCTCTTCCACACAGTCCCTCATTCCATGCTATCCATTCTAGTGTTGTTCAGGGGGTGAAAAGAAGAAAACCAACCTGTTTAGATCTATTTGTGAGGTTCCTTCCTACACTAGGTTTATCAAGCTAGCTCATACCCAATTCCACTCCAAACCAGTTCAGAACAAGGAATAATATGCACACACATCAAACCACAATGTTAACACAGTAAAATAGGCTTCCAATCACTCTGTGAAAGAGAAGGCCATTGCAAAACAACACTAAGGAAACCACAAATGACCACTCTTTCTCATAAAATCGAGTGATCTCCACTGCTTATTCGTTCAAAAAACAAAGGAGGCCCTAAACATTTGTGTAGTTGAGGATAGTAACAATAGGTGAACAACCCAGAACAAAACACGATTCTGTAAGTAGGATGAACGCACGTCGTGCATGAACATAATGGAATAGAGAATGATCATAATGGACCACAAGGTTTTGGTGAGAGCAAGATGATGAACTGGGCATGCACAAATGAGGAATACGAAAAAACTAAAAACGTGAAGGATAAAAAATAAGGAAGGTTTAGCTGCGTGAGGAGGAAAATGCATGTGTGAATGAAGGATGGATCATCCAAAAAACGTCCCTCAACTCCCCCAAAATGTGAGGGAGCATGAAACATGAATGCATGAGGGAATGGCATACATTTTTGGGTGTTTTCTTGCCCATACTCTTCCCATTCCTATACAATAACTTCCTCAACCAACTTCTAGATGACTGGGCACAAAAGGGGAAAATAGGGTAGATGACAGCTTTGTGGGTTTTCCCCCTTAGACATTGGCTTATCCCCATTAGCTCAAGGGTTTGAATATTTCCGCCTCCCTATTCCTTTTGAAATAATGCCCCCATTTCTTTAACTTATGTTGTATATCTAGTTCTGGTATTTTTATTAATTTGCATTTTACATGATGTATCAAACATATTGTGCCTCTCTAGCACATAAACCATCGGTAATTATATTAATCAACGAAACATAAAACAAAAAACCCATGGGTGGGCCTTTTCCTTGATCTCCACACCATGATTTAATACAATATTTACATCATATGCAATTCAATACCATGGAGTCAAAACCAGGGTGTTACATTCCCCTCCCCCTTTAATAGCACTGTCCTCACTGCTTTACACAATTTAACAAAATGCTACACTGGCACCTCCCTCAGTGATCTGCAAATTTGAACAAAATGGATGTGTCAATCACATCAAGGTAATTTAAATATGGACCATACATGAGCTTGTCCAGAGATATTTTGATTAAAGGAACATAAGAGTCTGTTGCTATACTTTTGACCAAATAGGATCGACTAGTTTTCATAGGACCTATCAGTAAAATACCTTTAGAAAGTAATGATCCTGAGTGTAGTGAGAAATAGTTTCCATGAAATTTGGGATTGGTTTGACACAACCTCCTTCTTCCACGTATCCTCTTTAGGACCGCAGTGCTTCCTCTACACTTTTATTTGTCCAATGGAACAATCTGAAACTCTTCCAAGTCATTGCTTGCATGCATTAGCACACACCACATGATATTTTATGGTCTTGGAGAATCCTTCTCCTCAACTTGGAACATTTCCAACATCTTTGGAAGCCAGTAGTACCTATTCTTAAGCCCCAAGCAATGAGTCAATTCCCGTATTAGTATTTACAAGATTTTCTCAAAATCCTATATGAATCACATGCACATGTGTATTGACTTAACTGAACCAAATACTTATCTACATAGGTAGCTTGTCTTGGTTCCATAGGTATCGGACTTGCCTTTAGACAACCATGGAACTCACAACCCTTCCCCACCCCACACCTGGGTGTGCGTCAAATGGTAGAAAAATTTATGCATGCCTCAGATCACCTAAAAATACCTCTCAACCAAGGTCTAACATCTCCGTTCTTGAACCCAACATCTCTTCGGGTGCTTCAATAGAATTTTTTGTTCAAGAGCCTGCACCTCCTCTAGGTGCTTACCAATCTCAAGTGCTTCCCTTCCGAACACCACAATGAATTTAATTCATATGTTAGAATCATTCTGATAGGATGCAATCTATAACAAGATTTTCAAAACCATGGCTATGTCATATGCTCATGTATATTTAAAGAAAATCAATAACAACAAAAAATTGATAAGTAAACCAAATACTTATTTGTATAACATCTCCCAACTGAGATCTAGTTATCCCTACTTCAGAGCCTAACACCTCCTTGGGTGCTCAGTGGTAGCACTAGTTTATGGGCTTAGCACCTCTTCCAGTGCTCACCAATTCTCAGGTGCTTCCTTTCTGTGCACCATAATAGATTAATTCACATGTCACATTCATTTCCGTGGGATTTATTTATTTATTTATTTTTATTTTTTTTAATAAGATTTCTGAAATCTTAGCTGAATCACTATGTACATGTGTAATCACAGAAAATCAACTAGGATTTCCAAGTAATCTAATACTTATATGTATAGCATCTCTCAACCAAGATTCAATCAGCCTTGCTTCAGAGCCTAACACCTCTCTGAGTGCTCAATAACACCTCTAGCTTAAGGGCCCAGTGTTAGATTTTTAAGATTAAGCTAGCATTATATTAGGATCTTTAACAGAGGGAATAACAAGAACAACAATCAAACACAAGATACAATGAACACAGTGTTTTTCCTCGGGGAATCCATAAATGGAGAAAACCATGCAGCTTCCTTAGAGACAGAATACCCACCAAAAGTAAAACCCAAAAACATAAAGATGATCTCCCGACAACAGTAGTGTCTCTCTTGTCCCAAAAACTTCTCTCTCTCACTCATGTGCCCCAATGAGTGAGTGTGTGTATGTTAAATAGAGAGGCTCACTCTCTATTTATATTCTTTCATTCACTTGAAACCCACTACAACATGTCGGCCTCACTTAACAATTACTTACTGGAGTCGACATCTCTAGGAGTCTCTAATAACCCTAGTGCCCCACAACCTGTGGGGACTTTTCCTCCTCCGACCAACAAGGATATTTCTCCTTAACACAATGCTGGGGACTATTTCCCTGACTTATAATGACTCACCTAGGGTTGAATTCTCTAGGATAGTCTAATAACCCTAAGTCCCGACAACTACGGGGACTTTAGCCCTTGACCAATAGGAGGGTTACCCACAATGACTTGACATGACTTTTTTACATTATAGAACCTCCCAATAGGAACATCGGGGCATGGAATGACTTAAATACATTATAAACACTTCTCGGAATAAACATCAGTGTACAATATGTAAGATATATAAGTGAATACATTCCAAAGTTAGAATTACATCAACACTCCCTCTTAACTAAGAAGGTATTCTCTCGAAACAATTTATCAGCACAAGTCTTCTTCTCTGTATCATCTAGATCATAATCAAGTTATCATCATATTCAAGTCATCTTCATCTTCAGGTCATTTTTATCTTCAAGTCATCTTCGTCATTACTTGGATCATCACTTGACCTGGATCATCATCACTGGATCTGGATCATCTTTGCTAGATCAACATCACTGGATCTGGATGATCACTAGATCTAGATCATCATCACTAAATCTAGATCATCATCATTGGATCTAGATCATCACTCGATCTGGATCATCACTACTGGATCATCATCACTGGATCTAAATCATCAATTGATCTGCATCATCACTGCTAGATCATCAGCACTAGATAAATATCATCACTCGATTTGGATCATCACTGGGTTAACATCACTGGTGCTATCTCATGATTCTTCTCGTCACAGGAAGTTCTACAAAGACAACCCTTTAGGTCTTCTTCAGTGCTTATATCTGACCCTAGGTTAGAATGGCCTGTCCAGCACTTGCATCTGACCTTGAATCATCAAAAAGGCACACCCAACACTCACATCTGACCATGAAAGGAACTTAATCCCCTCACCAAGTCAGAATGGCCCGACCCTTATATCTGACCATGGAAGGAACCTCATCCTCTCACCATGTCAAAATGGCCCAACCCTTACATATTATCTTGAAGAATGGCCCAACCTGTACATTTGACCTTCACTCATTAGAATGGCCCAGCCCTTACATCTGACCTTGACTCGTTAGAATGGCCCAGCCCTTACATCTGACCTTGACTCATCAGAATGGCCCTACACTCACATATGATCATGTGAGAACACATCCAATAGTCATAGCAGAATGGCCCCTAGTCCCAAACTGAGCTTTCATGGTAACAAACCAGGTGCCTCCATTCTCCCAGAGAATGGAATTAGCCCTTATATCTGATCAAGTGGTAACCAATCCCTCAATAACATCAGAATGGACATGCACTCACATCTGATCATGTAATACTACATCTTACAGTCATATCATAAACGCCCTTAGTCCCAGACCGAGTATTCTTGGTAACTGACTAGGTACCTCCATTCCAAGAATGGAAACATCCCTTATATCTGATCATGTAGGAACCAATCCTACAGTCATATCAGAATGGCTCAGCACTCATACCTGACATAGAAGGAACCAATCATCTCACCATGATAGAATGGCTCAACCCCTACATCTGACCATGGAAGGAACCAATCCTCTCACCATGTTAGAGTGGCTCACGGACTCATCACTTCCCCTTAGAAGGAACCTCGATATGGAGAACACCAAGCTTCTCCCTCAAGTACTCAAACTTCACTCTATCCAATGGCTTCTTCAACACATCAGCTATCTATTCGTCCGTCGCAACATACTGGAGCTTCACTGCTCCTCTCTGCACTATATCTATGATATAGTGATACTTGATCTCGATATGGTTTGACTTGTCATGGAACACATGGTTCTCTGACAACTTCACACAACTCTGGTTGTCGCAATATATACAAGTAGCATCCAACTGGATATCAAATAAATCAGATAGTAGCTACCCCAACCATACTACCTCACAACTAGTTGAACAAGCTGTGAAATACTCTACTTCAGCTGTACTCAGTGCCGCACATGATTTCTTCCTGCTAAACCAAGAGATCACACCTGATCCCATACTGAAGCACAGCCTGAAGTGCTCTTCCTATCGATGGCACTGCCTACCCAATCTGAATCAACATAACCCTCCAGGTTAATCTTTTGATTCACCTCATACTTGAGCCCGTAATCAACTGTACCCTTTAGGTACCTCACTGCATGCTTTGCATCCATTAGGTGAACATGTCTCAATGTGTTCATAGCAAAGTAAATATCTAGTCTCGTATTCATTAGGTACATCAAGGACCCAATCATCTGACGATACATTGTAGCATCAACTGTATCTGATGAAGTATCACTCAATAACTTCATGTTTGATTCCATAGGTGTGTTCATGGCCTTTCAGTCCATCATCTTGAACCTCTTCAAGATCTCTACTGCATACTTCCCTTGTCCGAGGAAAGTTCCATCTGCATTCTGCCACACCTCCATACCTAGAAAATAGTGCATTGACGTATAACAGGAGCATCATTGATATTCCACATTCAACCTTGAGGCAAAGGTTGGAGTCCACTTTACTCTTAGTAAAGCCTAGAGCCATCAGTAATCTATCCATCCTGTCATACCATGTCAAACCTCAGGATCTTCTACAAACACTCCCTCTGAAGCATCATACTCCCTTTGTCTTTTGTACTCTATGCACTAAAACATTATGTACTAGAGTGACAAGCAGCTTCCTCTACTACTAATATTCTATGTATCCATCTAGGGTCACTGGATACCAATATCCTCTATCTTTGAAAGCATTCTTCTCATACCCATCTATGAGCTTGTCATCCTTTATCAACCTTGTAGTAAAGGTTTATATTTTCATCAAGCTCCTCATGTATGTGTTATCCCATGGGTGTCTTCTGAGTGCGTACAAGGCCTTCTTTCATTTGCACACATGATCCTGCCTCTCATGTGACTTCACTTCCAGTGGCTGCAAATGTCTCTTCGTAGTTTATGCCTTCTTTTCGTGAGAAGCCTTGTGCTATGAATCTTACCTTGTATTGTACAATGTTTCCATCTAATGCATGATGGAACTACGAACTTCCCTTCACATATCGATATTGCATCCTAGACATCATCCTAGACATAATTCTTCTTGAACTGGTCTTCCCTTTCTTCTTGGTTACTTCTTTATAGCTTGAAGGTTCTGCATCAATGATGTTTCTGCATTCGTCATACTATTCTTCATCTTGAACCATCGTTACTTGTTCTTCGGAACAAGTCTCATCCTTCTTTTCTTGATGGTTAGAAACATTTCATAAGGTATATTCATAATGAAAACTTCTTATGCATAAATATATGATCATGCAACTATTTTAGCCAATACAACAATCATCCATATCTCACGAAAACTTTCTAGATGCCTTCCATCTCTACGAGGACAACATTGAGATTGTGCACTAATCCAATATGTCAGCAAAGAGGTTTCATTCTAGATAAGCAGCAACAGAGAGTTGCATGGAACCATGAGCTACTTACCCATCACATGCATATTAGTAGTATACTGTCATTAATGTAAACATTCTATCATGCATAATATATCAACTGAATATAAACAAATGCATAACAAAACAATATCATGAAATGACAATTGAATACTTATCTTTATTTGTTTCATGGGTAGACTCCTTCTTGTGCCTTCAACTTCATCATCTTCTTCATTCATAATAGCATGGTTTCTTATCCAAATGCTAAGGTGGATAAGAGGTTCTTCAAGAATTGAGATATTCATATTCCTCATTGCTTAAGGGATCTTCTTTGGATTGTGAGAGCTTGATCTTTAGTTGCTCCCATCTTCTCTTCTCTTATTATGAGTTGAGCTTCTTCTTCTTCCCAGAGTTTGCTTGAAATGAATCACTTCCTTCTGGCACACATTCCTTGCATGAATGAATCCCATGATACTAGGAGACCATTCAAGGTTTCTATCACCCTTTCTGCATTCTCCACTTCTTCTTCTACTACTACAAGTTTTTATTTGATTTGAGAGACCCTTGTAAAGTATGATTTTATGGTCTATGCATTCTGGATCTTCACATTCTTCAACTTGTTTCTCAAAGTAATATTTTGATGTATGTTCTTCCCTTCAAATAGCTTGGTCAAGGAATTAAACATCTCTTTCAGTGTTAGGGAAGACACTTATGGTACAAGTTGATCCATGATTGAATCAACAATGATCTTCTTGGCCTTGACCAAGTTCTTCTGGTGTAAGGTTATGAGCCTCATATCCCTCTGGAACTGGAACCTCTATACTCATTTAGGTGTCTAATTCATTTTCTTTAGAGAGATCATATAATTCCATGCTTGGAAGTTGTCAGCTTCACTAAGATTATCATCAAGCTGATGTGATAGATCACTTTGAAATGAGAACCTCAAATGAAAATAGCGAAATATTAGATCTTACCTATTTGAGGTGTCCATCTTGGTTCTGGAGCTAATTGATCTAGGGTTTGTCAGAGAAACCTTAATTTTCAAAACTTGGAATCTTTTAGATATGATTGGATATAAAGATAGATCTCTTCAAGTTGAGCTATCCAATGTAATCCTTTTCTGAAAACTATGGAGGAAAGCTCCCAGAACAGGAAGCCCTAGTTTTCCAATTTCTTCTGGAAATCTTCTTGATACTGTTTCTATGATGTATCTTAAATTAATGCTCCTCTATGTCTAAAACTTTTCACTAAGGTAGCCTCGCATATCCCTGTTCGAATACCATAGGTTTCATCAGAATTGGTTTCACCAATTGGGACTTATGATCATTGGTTTCAGAAAAGTGAAGTTGTACGGACTTCCACATGTCACTATTTCATCTTATGGGTGTAAAACTTAGAAAACAGAATGTAAAGTTTGTTTCCTTTTTGGAACATCTTTAGAAATCTCATTTGGACCTTTTTATCCCATGATATAGCAATTCTCCCTAGGTGTCCTGTTTAGGGATGAATCTTGGAAGAGGCTGGAACCCTAACTTGGAGGGATCATATCTCGCAGAATATATCCAATCTGAGGAAAAATTTTGGACACAGTGTAAGTATAGATTTTATATTCCATGTATGAAAGTTTCATCTCCTAAGAGTTCTGCAATATCAATATATAGTGAATGTACCAAAACTTATCAGTTTTAGTATTTTAGGGTTTTTCCAGCTCGGGGTCAAACTAAGGTTTGACATTCCTGGAGTTATACCCAACCAAAAATCTCAACCCAGGTCTCTAAAATTCGATTTTGATGAGGAGACAAATCCTATGCTAGGCTCACTCAAAAATTCCTCTTCTGGAGAAATCCCTAATTTCCCGCACTAAAAACTGAAAATGCTCAGAATTGAATTCCGCTTCGATAGAAAGATGCGCCCTTCAATGGAGGGTCATCCTAGCATACTTTTGCTGATTGATTGTGGGGATAGGCCCAAAAAGTAAGAGGCCTTAGCTTCTATAGCTGCACAATGTCTTCTTCTTAGGTTAGCTCTGATACCATGTTAGATTTTTAACATTAAGCTAGCATTATATTAGGATCTTTAACTGAGAGAATAACAAGCATAGCAATCAAACCCAAGAGACAATTGACGCAGTGTTTTTCCTCGGGGAAACCATAAATGGAGAAAACCCAAAAAATTCCTCAGAGATAGAATCAACACCAAACGTAAAACCCAAAAACATAAAGATGATCTCCCGACAGTAGTAGTCTCTATCTTGTCCCCGCAACTTCTCTCTCTCACTCATGTGCCCCAATGAGTGAGTGTGTGTATGTTAAATAGAGAGCCTCACTCTCTATTTATATTCTTTAATTCACTTGAAACCCACTCCAACATGTCGGTCTCACTTAATAATTACTTACTAGAGATGACATCTCTAGGAGTGTCTAATAACCCTAGTGCCCCACAACTTGTGGGGACTTTGCCTCCTTCGACCAACAAGGAGGGTCAACCTTAACACAATGGTGGGGACTATTGCCCTAATTTACAATGACTCACCTAGGTTTGACTTCTCTAGGATATTCTAATAAATTTAGGGCCCCACAACTACGGGGAGTTTAACCCTTGACCAATAGGAGGGTTACCCACAATGACTTGACATGACTTGTTTACATTATAGAACCTCCTGATAGGAACATCAGGGCATGACATGACTCAAATACATTATAAACACTTCCTAGAATAAACATCAAGGTATAATACATAATATATATAAGTGAATACATTCCGAAGTTACAATTACATCAACACCCAACACCTCTTCCAAGTGCTTACCAATGCTCAGACGCTTCCTTTCCAGACATCATAATACCTCGAGGTTATTCTCTTCACGAAGTCCCCACTCTCGTGATGGTACCCTTACGATGTGAATGTGTTTGGAAAGAAGTCTAACTGGATGTATTACACCTTGGTTGACACAAGTGATGCACACTAGTTCCTAGCTACCAGGAGGGAGAAGCTATGTACCTAAGGACATCCTTCCGAAGGAGCCATGTACTCGTTGTACATGTTTCATTGTATCACCTACATTACATATGGACATGCAGTTCATATGATATGTCATCCAAAAAAATTTAATCATAGGTTTCCAAACCTATTCCAAACACATCCCTATGAGAAGCCATGTACACTTAGTACATCCTTCCAAGGAGCCATGTACACCCAGTACATATTTTCTTCATCTCACCTGCATTACATACAATCATGCAGTTCATATGAGTTGTCATCATAAAAATTTCAGTCATATTTTCAAACCTTTTTCCAACACATTCCTTTGAGAATCTATTTACACCTAGTACATCCTTTCGAGGAGCCATGTACACCCAGCACATCCTTCCAAGGACTTATGTATCCCAAACACATCCTTTTGAGAAGCTATTTACTCCAAGAGCGTACTTGCATCATCTCACCTGCATTACATTCAAGTATGCAGTTTACATGAGATCTCATCATAAAATTTTAATCATATATTTTCAAATCTATTTCATGCATACATGATTTCCCAAATATCAAACGATCAATAGCATTGATATTCAAATAAAAATCTGAGTTCACGCTAATGGTTCCTATAGAAAATTAGTTTTTTGCAACCATGAGGTCATCCTCGTATTGTTTGGATTTTTGCAAGCAGGAGAGCTAATCCCCTACTTACACATGCTTCCCAAAACCTCGGCATCCACATACACCATGTTATTGTGACACAATTTTAAATCATCTAAATAGTCACAGTTAGCACCAAGAAATTCAAACATCAAGAAATGCGAAACAAGCATATCCATTGTTAGCACGAATCAAAACCATCACAGGAGATCACAGTCTCCCATAATCAATAGAAAAACTTGCAATTTGAAGTTTCAAAATTCTTTCTCTGTCATGATATCCTTCTCATTGCACATGGTACCTTCCTGCCCTAGGCTTCATTGGGCACAACCATACTGCTCTGCTCAGGTCATTCTACCTGAGTCTTTAGGAATTCCTCACATGTATCCCCATGCACACAAAGTCCATTTCTTCATGGAACTACAAGTTCACATGTAGGCCTCCTCGACCTATACATAGGATTCACTTTTCCTGCAAAATCTTCTTCGATGAACTTCCTGCAATACCCTGCAAGTTCCACAAAAGATCTTACATCTGTAAAATTTCTTACAGCAGGCCAAATCATTATGGGATCAATCCTTCAAGGTTTGCAGATATTTCTCTATCTAAGATAGTGTGACCCAAATGATAAATTATATCTTCATAGAAATCATAGTTTCTCAACCCTGCATACATCTGATGCTTCCTAAGCAATTCAAAGTCATCCTCAAATGTTCCACATGTTCTTCCTCATTCTTAGAATAAATAAGAATGCCATCAAGGGAAACAAGAGCAAACATGTTTAGATACTTATCGGAACATTAGTCGCGAGGCACATAGATGTAGCTAGTTCTTTTGCGAAGCGAAATGATACCACTGCAATGTCATAAGATCCATAGCTACTAGTAACCAGACCTTAAGTCAATCTTGGAAAACACCTTTGATATTCTCATTTGATTAAAAGGTTATCAGTTCTAAGCAAGGATATTTTTTCTTCACAATGACCTTGTTTAATTTCCTGAACTAATACAAAACCAGTGTGTATCATCATTTTCTTCCTCAAACCAAATCGGTGCTCCCAATGGGGACACATTTGGCCTAACATAATTCTGTTCCCACAACTCTTGCAGTTGCATCATCAACTATAGCAATTATGGTGTACTCACCCTGTAGGGTGTCTTCGACACTGGTGATTTACGTGGCACAAGTTCAATTGTGATATCAACGTCCTCCTTTGGAGGAAGCTTTGGAATTTCATATGGAAAAATATTCTTGAATTCCTACAACACATGACAACACTCCAGCTTAGGAGTATCATTCTCTACTTCTTCCAAAACATGAGTTGCATACATTCTACAACATTTCCCACAGAACTTATTCAGCTATATTGCTGAATACTAGATTCCATAGATCACTTTTGGAAATCATTTCACAACCTTCAAGTTTCCTTTTTCATCCAAGAACTCAAAAGTCTTGTGGTAACAATCAAGCTTTGATCTATGTGCTTCCAACCAATCCATTCCAATGAGAACATCATAGGAGGCAAGAGGCAGAACATTCAGATCTGCACAAGTGACTAACCCATCCATGACAAATGGAAATTTCCTTAACGTGTCATTGAACTTCTTCTTAGTTCTAGTGGCTAGTTGGACTAACCATGATATTCTATGCTCTGACTTATTCAAGGTGCATATCTCAACAATCCTAGGGGTGATATAGCTATGATTCGATCTACGGTCGATCAAAACAGAAATAGTATGTTCAATAATCTCACCCTTAAATTCCATTGTAGTTGAGTTATGACTTGTCTAGTGGTATTCTAACTCTGCCCAAATTTTAGGAATGATCCCTGCCTTCTAACCCACAGTTTTAGCTTCTTGGGTGTTGGGTACTTGACCTTCATTCCCATTTTCAAGTTGACAATTCTTGCGCAGGTGGGGTCCTTCACATCCCCAATGTTTGAGTGGTTTCTTGGGATTTTCCCTCATCACTCTGACTGACTTAATCTCATATTGTGATGGCTTCCTTTGACTCTTTAGGAGGTGAGAAGGTTTAAAAACTTCCTTCCTTGGGTTAAGCTTCACATTTATCTTATGGGAATTTCTCATGCTCCCTTCTACCTCTATTAAATGATGCCCATATTTTATCTGCCTTTGGAGGTCTACCAAACTCTGTAGCATGGCTGAAGTCATTTGGTTTTTTTCTACCAATTCCTTGATCATCCTTTTATTTTCTTCTTTGAAACCCTGCAATTATACCCACAGGATTCTTGTGGTATCTACAACATCTGGGGAACTCTCTTGTTCCCTATTCCAATCAGCTTCAGTTTCATTTTCTTGGATACTGTAAGTTGGCCTTACATACACTTCCCTATGTGGATAATTGTAGTACAAATGGGGTCCTCCACATATCCAACATTGGAGTGGCTTTATTTTCTCTTGAGGATGTCTTGGATTTCCCCCCATAGAATCTTCCCCATTTCCACATGGATCCTATGAATCATCCATGTTGTTAATCTTCTTAGCGCT
Source organism: Pseudotsuga menziesii (assembly GCA_001517045.1). NCBI lineage: Eukaryota > Viridiplantae > Streptophyta > Pinopsida > Pinales > Pinaceae > Pseudotsuga > Pseudotsuga menziesii. The sequence continues at coordinate 28,010 of LPNX010007469.1, read as the reverse complement.
GATCCTCTTTAACCTTCTTGGTTGAACCAAGACCAATGTTTCAATCTCCACTATGACTCTACAAAATATGTTAAGAACATCATTTGTTAGACAATATCATAAATCAAAATAATTTACTTACCAACTTCTTGTTGTAGGAATGAACGGTCAATATTGTAGTAGAATTCAGATCACAGTAACGGTGCATTTCATTGGGTTGGCTAAGTTTAGCAATTCTGCTAAATAGCACTCTGTAGTTGTCTTTCTGCAATCGATTTCCTTGGCACACTTATACCAATGATGTAACCAGTAGCTCTATCAAATCATAACCTGGGTGTTCTTTTCCATTTAATCTATTCAACATGGCCCATTTAGGCCCTAGTGCTGCAACCTACAGCCCCGATACCACACTGTCACGTCCCGTCCCATCCACTAGAGAGAGAACGCGACCATAGTGCTTCCTAATTGATGCAGGAGAATCTAGCTCGAATTTCATTGAATTATGTATGTATTGTGATATATTCCCAATTTTTGAAGATATCTAAAGAGGCATGAAATCATCTTCCATTCACTCTATTCAAGTCTTCAAATAAATTCTCCAACTCCCCCGCAACAGAGAAATTGATCCTGTCAGTGATGCATTCGATGTTCCATGAAGAAATATCTCAAAGGGGATTGAATGGATCTCAGAGGGGATCTAATGGTGGAGAAATATCGTGATGAAAATTGATAGTTACCGTTTGTTCCACATCTGGAGATAGATCAATAGCTATGAATCAACTCGCGAGCATCAATGATGTGGAAATCTTGAGTTTGCAGAATCAGGGAAATATGGAAATTGCGATCCGGCATGCAAAAAGGAGAGTTGTGGAAGGGGATCTATGGAAGTAGATATTGTGAAGATACATCTCTCATCCTGCAAGTTGCATAAAGAAGAGTTGCAGAAGAATATCTATTTGGAATAGAATTTACCGAAGGACGTTTCCACATTCCGCATCCCATAAGTTGCGAAAAGGAGAGTTGTAGGAGGATATTTCTGTCAAGAAATTCAACCTGTTAACAGAATTCTTGGATAGATTTGATCATTCAGTCCATCACCAATCCAACAGCCTAATCCCCATAACATAAACTAAAAATGCATGGAAAGAAAACATACATAGATGCATATAGTTGCAATTATACAACGGAAGCAATTCATCAATTCAACACATTAGGAATGTTCATCATATTCAATTAAGCAAATACAATTGCAGAGATTAACATAGACAAGAATACTTATCTTGAAAGAAGTTTGTCCCGCAACTAGCTACGTCACTACAATGTTCCACCAAACCATAGTCCAAAGCGCTCATCAATCTCTCAATAGCACCACTACCCCCAAGCTGTGCATGATTCCCACAAGGAATAAGGAACACTAGCAAGATTAGACATAGCAAAGGATACAACAAAACTCAACCAAACCAACACAGTGGGTTTACTAAGATGCAAACAAACAAGCCAATATACTTATAGGTTTATCAGGCTGTAAATCCAATACATTTCACTGCTGGTTTTATGATATTGCAGTCAGTCAATCCAACATTCACATTAAGGACTAGCCAAGCCAGCTAACAGATGGGTTTATCAGGGTTCAAAGGAGCTGGAAAGCTTGAACTGCTAAGCTAGTGGAATCAACCATCGATCTATGGACACCTGCACTAGATTAGGATTGGATCCTAAAAAATATACACACCCAACACAAGGAATCATCCCCTTCTCTGCTACAGAGTCCCTCACGTTATGCCTTCCATTCCATTTTTGTTTAGGGGGTGCAAAGAAGAAAACCAGCCCCTCTAGATCTATTTGTGAGGTTCCTTCCTAAACTAGGTTAATAAAGCTATTTCAGACCCAATTCCACTCCAAACCAGTTCATACCAAGGAAAAATATGCACACACAACAAACCACAATGTCAACACAACAAAACAGTATTCCACTCACTCAGTGGCAGAAGAGACCATTTCACAACAAAACTAAGGAAACCATAGATGACCACTCTTTCTCATAAAATCGAGTGATCTCCACTGCTCATTCGTTTAGCAAACAATGAAGACCCCAAAATTTTGTGGATGAGGATGGTAACAAGAGGTGAACGACCTAGAACAAAACACGGTTCTACAAGCAAGACAAACGCACAACGCACATGAACAGAATGAAATAGAGAATGACCAAAATGGACCACAAGATTTCAGTGATAGCCAGAGGATAGACTGGTCATGCACAAATGAGGAATAAAAGGAACTGAAAACATGAAGGATAAAAAATCTGGAAAGTTTAGCTATGAGAGGAAGAAAAGGCATGGGTGAATGAAGGATGGCTCATCCAAAAAAAATCCCCCAACTCCCCTAAAATGTGAGGGAGGATGAAATGTGAATGCATGAGGGAACAACATACATTTTTGGCTGTTTTATTTCCCACACTCTTCCCATTCCCATACAATAACTTCCTCAACCAACTTCTATATGACTGGGCACAAAAGGGTTAAAAAGGGTAGATGATAGCTTTGTGGGTTTTCCCCCTTAGACATTGGCTTATCCCCATTGGCTCAAGGGTTTGGATATTTCCCCCTCCCTATTCCTTGTGAAATCATGCCCTCATCTCTTTTATGTTGCAACGTATAGCTAGTTGTGGTATTTTTATTAATTTGCATTTTACATGATGTCTCAAACATATTGTGTCTGGCTAGCACATAAACCATAGGCATCGATTTTAATCGTCAAAACATAAAACACCAAACCCATGGCGGGGGGATTTACCTTGAGCTCCACACCATGATTTAATACAATATTTACATCATATGAAATTCAATACCATGGGGTTAAAAACGTGGTGTTACAAAAACCACCAAGGTGCTCCTCATATGGCATTAAAAATATAGGTAGCACCTTGTAGTCTGGGAATTACAGATTCTTTTAAGATATGTCTTTAAATATTGGACTATTCTTTCTTTCATGATCTCTTGTTTATTCTTTTATCTACTCCTACTGATCAACACACATCCTCGATCGAATCTTCTACTTTACTACCCGTGCAATCAGTTGCGGGATGACTCTACAAAACGGTCTGCGTACTCATCTATAGAACCACTTCTCAACATCCTTCTACTATCAGACTCCCCTCTAATATCTCCTTTCTACTTTTCTAATAGGATAATAGTGAAGCTTGAAGCTATTTTGCAATCTTTTCTTTGAGCGACATCTTCACCATGTCTGCCTTTACTGCTGCGATTTTCAGTTCTGTCTGATGCGCTTCCTCGGTGAACTTCGACGATCTCTCATCTTCCAGAAGTTGTTCCCAAGTCACCGAAAATGCTTCAATCACATATATGTGGAGATTCTCTCCTTGCTTGATCCTACCAATAGTCTCAGATGATGTTTCTCTGTGCTCCTCTAACACCTCAGGAGGTGTTCTTGGTATCTGCTGTGCTTGAAGCTCCTCTACTTGCTTCTTGAGAGTCGACTCTTCTACATTACATGCTTAGGGTTTGAAACCTTAATGTCCTTGTAATATATACTTTGAAAACTATATGTAAAAAGGGTTTATGGTTTATGGCATATTTCATATGCCATCGAAACATTGTATTAGTGTGACATTTGAGGGTTTTATGGTTTAAATGTTGGAGGGTGGTGAATTATGGAAAAATGATGTGAACAAGTTATGGAGTTATGGGTTTACATGTTAAATTTAGTCTTCTCGAAAGGGAATATCAGTTTTAATAGAGTCCAGATTAATTAAGTTAGCTATATTTCCTGGTTATTGTTCAACTTAAATACAACAGTAAAAAAAAAAAATTATATGTATAAAAACTACATTAAAATTAACTAATAAACTACCAATCAAAGAACTAGTTAAAATCCATCTCTACATATTCCACTACTCACAGTTTACTTATTTCCAGTGTGCTTATTATTTCACCCATCAGAACTATTATACATACATGTGCATAAAACATAAATTTAAATACCATTTCAATACTGAAACTTAAACCATTATAGCATAAATAAGATAAACATAATTAAACACTAAACCTACAAATAAAGATAATGAAGATAATTCTTAAACAAACCCCAAACAATATTTTCCATTATAAAATTCTCTGCATAACATGCCATCCATCGAGACCTGTTAAGGTCTGTTCGTAGGCATAACTATTATATCAAATATCTCTACTATTTACTACCAAACCTAAGAACCAATTTTATAGATAATACAAACCAACTATTAAACGTCGTATTCATTTAAAGGATCCAAGATCGAATCCTGTTGGCATCTCTGCCAAAACAAAACCACACATGCTGTATTGAAACACCAATCCACGTGTTAGACATCCCAGGATCGAATCTTGTATGCTCACTTTATTTACAAATGAAAACTAAATCAGACACTTACCGAGGAATCGAATCGTGGAGGGATGGATTTTGAAACATCAAATTTAAATTACACAAACACAACCAAATACATAGAGTAACATCCAACAAACTATACACAAGAAATGTATTCGGATAAGGTTTGAATCGTAGCTATCAAAGATCGACTATAAACTCCAGTCTTAAACCATAATCAAAATCGCTACTATGTCACAGCTCTACATTAAATAAAACAATAGAATATACATGTTGTGTTTCCATATTAAGGCTCATAGCTCAGAGGTAAAACCCTACCATAGTCAACATTACAAATAAAAACCAAACCATTTTAAATGCCAAAAGAATTCATTTAAACCCTATTGTCTACAATGTTACATCCATGACATTTAAAAAATTATACAGCAGTATGCCAAGCTAAGTACCATAGAAATAATAAACCCCAAGCATGTTAAATAAACCATATATTTCAAATTTATAAACATTTACAAGTAAAATGCACACAGTCATGATTCGACAGGGTGCCATTGCAAGAAATGGCACTACCATAGATTAACACATCATTTAAAACCAAAACGCACAACTCTCCATTAAATTATCAAACCATATGATTAAGATACAAGACCAAAATTGATTACATAGCTGAATCTTTGTCTAGATGGACATGGATCAAAGTCTCCACACTTAAACCATCATTGAAATAGTATTTACAAACACATCCCTTGATTCCCATAATCACAAAGGACCCATACATTGATCACATAACTAAAATATTCACAACATTAACCCTTTGAGCACAGAGCTCAAAGCTCTATTAATCATTACATGCAGAGGTAAAAAGTCCCATGTTATCGCAGGGCTTACCCCTGGAAGGGTATCATAAACAATGTTGTCAACCACCAACGAGCCATGAATGGAATCCACCCCGTCACCTGCAAATCAAAATAGAGCACCATTAGAAGTATGTTAATCCTCAAACTGAAGCAAACAACAATAAAATGCTTCAAAACCACATTGAGACCAAACCTTTTCAGTGCAGAGTGAATCTGTTACTCCACGCAATGTTGAACCCCAGGAGCCAAACCATCCACACAACCAAAAAATGGATCCAAATGAATCCCAAACAATGACAGACCAGACCTTAGGTCTCATTTTCTCCCCGTCCCAAGGATCCATAAATGTGCCACCGTGTCTCCCACCATCGACGTGATTTTTACCCACATACATATAGTTCAAACCCCAAGGTTTGCGATTTTGCATTAAACCCCCATCAATACCCTTGTTGGAATAGTTAATCCATAGTTTCATGGCGTATGGAATATTCCATGAAGGGTTTGTCACATAAACCATAGTATTTCCAAAACTTAACATAATGTTTGTCAATTCTTATCACTTAATCCTATAACCCTAGGATTTACACTTTGTTATTTCATGTTATAATACATATCAAGGGAATAAAATCTATGATAGTATTAATCCACAATAATAATTTCAACCATAAAGATTCAGGTCTTACAACCCTAAATCTACAAAAATAATGGCAGCAGGAACAATTAGGCCAAGACTTTAGTCCTTTTGTCTTCGATGGGCATAGGATAGTGTATCATGACATAGGATGTCATGTTTACTTATCGTAACTAGATTCTGCCAACAAATTAACCTACACAAAAAGAGGAAGTTTTCATTAGTTCAACAATGAACTAAGTAAACCCCCTAACAACATGTGGAACCATTTACCTCTCTGAGTGGTCCCTTAAGGGATACAAATTCCGCCACTTCACCCCTTGACAGTTAAAGGCAAGTCAGAACTTTCCATAAATAAATCCATAAACAATGAAGAAAACATATAACCATGATGTAAGATACAACTCAACAAGCATACACACATGTGCGATGAATAGTAATCACTAGCAGAGTAATCATTTAAACCAATTCTAGTATATAAACATAGTGCATAATTACATCAACACTACATAGGAAAACACATAGAAAGGTAAGGACAACTTATGACAGTTCGACTTAGTTAACAATGTCCGACATATTCCGCAAGAGATGAATTAATGTCTAGAATAGATAGTATTTAACTATCTTACAATTTTATTTTATTTTTAATTTTGGTGACATTACATAATTATTTGATTATGCAATTGATTTATATAGATACGTATATAGAGAGGGTGATGCAGTTATCAATGCTCATGGTGAAAATTATGAGTTTATTGATCATGATCCAGTTTGTGATTCAGTTAGATATCAAGAAGAATATTATGCCCCATAAATTGATTTATATTTCTTATTGGAAAGGATATGGCCATATGTATCTATGTGTACCTAGGACGTCAATGTTTACTTCGCCCTACTGTTATTTTGGCTCAAGGCATAAAACCAAGAAAAATATAAGACTATGAAAGAACATAATTTGTTCATTTGGACGATTGGGATGAATTACTATTCGAATCAACTTTAACACTTAGTCCTTTTGGTATGAGAGCTAGAAGCAAGATAGGGACCAGAAGTAGTTGTTGATACATCAACAACAAAGTAGATCTACTAGCAGTAGTGGGGGAAAGGTAGTAGAATAGTAAGTAGGAATAACACCCATTGAGGAATGGGTAGCATCATACAAAGTGTCTCGTCCATATACATATTCACGAGAAAGGGTATATCCAAAATACCTTCCATTTAATTATTCAGATCCAATATCAATAGTACCACTATATATATATATATATCTAAGCATCTAAGAAAGAATATAAGCCAATTAAATTAGCATACTCACTAGTTGAACCAATTGATGGAGTCTCACTAAGAAATGATCCAGTTCATGTTGACCGAACTGATGAATTTGAACCAACTTACCTAGAACCAAAAACTTCCCTCAGATCCCTTCCATTAGTGCCAAATCTAGCTAGAGTATAATTAAAGGAAGCAAGAAGAAGGGAAATACATATAGGGACATATCTTTGAGTTCGAGATAAAAATTATTCACCATAAGAAAATGCACCTCAGGTGCATACGCAACAAGGCTTGCCTTCACTAGAACTACCATACACAATTATTTAGGTAACCATCCAAAGTAAACTAAGTATACATAGTTCTAGTATTGATCAAGTCAGGATCTTTGTCATCGACATGTAGGTACACAATGCGAATAATGAGTGCATTTATAGTGGTTCGAGTTCATTAACATATGAATTAAAAATTATAATGTTTTATTCCTTACATAAAGTTCCAGTCCTCAAGAGGAAAGAAGGATCATTGAGATCACAACACGTGTTTTCAAAGATAGTAGCCATTGTACAAGAAACATTTAAATATAAATACTAGATTCCTCTAGATACAAAATAAAAGATCATTCCAAAAATATGGTTATAGAATCATATATGCAAGCTGTAGACAACGATGACCAAATACTTCATTATTGGTTTCAAAAAGCATTGGATAAATTGTGTGTAGAGATTCCAAATAGTGAATGACCAATATTGCCAAGTGGCACAATGAAACTAGATAGTCGATTTTTTCCTCGATGTTGGAAATGTTCGTGATCAAGTTGACTTCTTTTGTTGGGAAAGAGCTATCAAATATCATCCTTATACGAGTATAAGGTCATTAATGTAAGTGGTGCAAATGATCTTCTTCATGCCCATAATTTCAATGATGCTAGAGCTCAACATAACATCAGGAATAATTTGGTGTCTCGCTAGTATGTCGTCATGATTGTGTCTCAGTAGGATGTCATCATGATCAGATGTAACACTAATATTTTGGTTTTAGTTAAATCTCTAAGCTATGACACATGACAGGGTCTACAATTTACTAAATTTTAGTACTCCATTTGGACGGGGGTCTTTGAATCCATCTACAGTCTTAAAATTTAGTAAATTATACAAATTCATTGTCAAAATTGTAATTAATTTTCATTGTCGGAGTGACACAACTAAAAATGACCAAATAAATGAGCAATTGTTATGTGGTCATTTTTAGTTTATTTCTTATCTCGTGGCCAAATTTGTCATTTATCTTGGTCATTTTTAGTTTAGTTCTTATTGTGTGACTAGATTGGTCATTTATATTGGTCATATTTAGTTATGTAACTTAAAAGTTCTCAAATCTGGTCATGTATCCCTTGAAAAAATTGTGGTGACCAAATATCGTCACTTATCTCACATTTTGTACTAGTGAAAAGTGAAGAGAAAAATTGGTTTGATCTCTTTAGGGGAACATTTAAGGATATAATTTATCATTAGGTATGTATATTCAAACCTAAGACATTGGATAATTCCAATATTTTGGGAATGAAAGTTGAAAGTATAAAAATCACTACAAGAACCCCACCAACACCTAGAGAGGGGGGGAATTTTCCTTACCAAACATCACTTATCCTACAAGGTTGATGGCTTGGAAAATGTATGAAATAATAGAGAATATAATATATTTCAATTGTGATATTAATTATAGTAAGTGTTATAAGTGTAGTGAGAAGAAATATTTCTACATATATTGTGAAGACGAAGGAGATCTAAAACTAGAACAATTTAGAGGTGTTGAAAAAGAAGGTAAATTCCAACCATATATTTCCATACACTCACCAACATTAGCACTCCCAAAACTCTCAATATATATGGTTATGTCAAAAATAACAAAGTAACATTGTTTATTAATTATGGATAGTATTCATAACTTCATTAATTTTACATTACGCAAAATTCTCAATTTTTTTATATATCTAGAACCCGAGTTCCAAGAAATTATTGTAGATAGAGGTTCCTTAACTTGTTAAAGTAAGTTCCATATTAGTGAGATTACTAATAGGGAGCATTGATTTGATATTGTAACGATTGCAATCCAAATGGGTTGTGTTGAAGTTCTATTAGATGTTTGCGACTAACATTGGTGAGAGTGGTTCTCAATGTTTGAGAAATTATCATTAGATTATTTTTAGAAGGAAAGGAAATTTAACCCAAAGGTATTCTAGGGAAAATAGATAAGGTGATAGTATCTAACAAAATGAAACTCCATGGTGTAATTGCACAATTTAACTCAATAGATGTTAACGCATGTATATCATCTCTTCCCCTATATCTCCAAAGAGTTATTCAAAATAATTCCGAGGCATATAGATATATAAAAAAATGTATTCCAAAAAATCTTGATCGTCCCATGCTATGTCTCACTTACTTTATACCTTACATGTACCAATATACACAAAATACTGATATTGAGAAAATGGTGCAAGAAATGTTAAACATATGCATCACTCATCCTAGACAAAGAGGAATCTCTACACTAGTGGTGATTGTTTGAAAAAATGAAGTTTCATGTCATGTGTTTCCAAATTATAGATAAATCAACAATATAATCATTAGATAAAATTTTCATGTTCCTATCATTGATCAATTATTAGATGAATTAAAGAAACAAACTTTCTTTACCAATTTGGATGTCCATTATCAATATCATCAAATTAGAATAAGGCAATAAGACAATTTTAAAACACCTCTAGAACACATGAATGTCATTTTGATTTTTTTGTCATGACATTTGGACTTACAAATTCACCTTCTACATTTCACAACTTGATGGATTCTAGTTTTAAACCCATAGAAAACTTGGGTTGTTGTTTTTTGATGATATGCAATCTATGGAAAATATTTAGAAGAGAATGTACAACATATTGACATGGTCTTTAAATTGTTGGAGGACAAACACCTATATCCTAATCCATCTAAGCGTGCTTTTGGGGTTAAGGAATATTTGGGTCAATTTGTAGATCATGAAGGTTTTGAAGTGGACCCTAACAAGCTTCAATCTATGATGGAATGGATAGTTCCAAGAATGGTAATAACCCATATATCTGATCATGTAGGAACTAATCCTACAGTCTGTTGAGCTGTAGAAAGCCCAGATAAATGACCACCACACGCCACTCCGTGGCAATCATTAAGCACTACCTCAGCCTCATCATGAGTTAAACAACGTCATAAAAGGGAATCTACTCCACGGCGGTACAAAGTATTGTCCACTATGAGGTAGTTCTTGGAAACGTGACGTAACCGACATCGCTCATCTGGCGAGAGGTGAGTAGGGGTCCTCTGCGTTTGCAAATATACTATGATATCACCGTACCATGGGTCAGCCATTGAGATCAAGAAAATGTGTTCATCAACAAACGTATCTTAACATACCGACTCCTCAGCCTCGCTCGAAAAATCCGATATGAGCTCTACAAAGATTAAAGATTTCTTCGATTTTGCCGAAACAAACTCAAGATCAAACTCTTGCAGAATGACAATCCATTTATTATATTTTCCCCCAATCATCTTACATGTGAGGATGAACTGAAATGGATTGACATGGGAAACAACCAAGGTTTGCCGAAGGAGAATATAATGTCTCAAACGCTGCACCGCATGTACGGTGGCTAAGGCAAGATTCTCGACATGAGAATACCGAATCTCTGTGTCAATAAGGTTTCGGCTCAGATAATATATGACATGCTTATGGAGCTCCTCATCCTCTTGAACCAAAACCATCCCAATTGTCTCTAAAGACGCGGCCACATATAATAAGAAATCTCGGCTATAATCCGGAGGACTAATCACCGGGGCCGATGCTAGGGCTCGCTTAAGTGCATCGAAGGACTCCTGGGCTCGGTCATCCCATTCAAAGGGAGTATCCTTCTTCAAGAGACGCATGAAACCTCTAGTCAAAATGGTGAAATTGACAACAAATCTTCGTAGGAAGTTTTCCATGCCTTGCAAACACTGAAGATGACGAATATTTCACGGGGGAGACAACTGAAGTATTGCCTCAACCTTCAAAGGGTCGACTCTTATACCCTCTTTTGAAACGATAAATCCTAGCAAACGACTCGATTTCACGCAAAAGATGCACTTATGAGGGTTTAATCTAACAACATAGTGCCGGCATCTTTCGAACACCAATCTTAAGTGATAAGAATGACGCATCCTCATGTGAGAATGAGCAGCGAGGTCATCCAAAAATACTTCAATAATGGACTTGAGATCGTGGAAAATCAAGGTCATCGCCCGCTGAAAGGTAGCTCCAGTGTTTTTAAGGTCGAAAGGCATTTTTCGATACGCAAATGTTCCCCAAGGACAAATAAATGTGGTATTATGTTGGTCCTCAGGTTTAATTTGAATCTGATTATATTCGGAAAAAACCGTCCATAAAGGAGAACACCTCGCTACCCGCACACTCATCCAAAATCTGATCTATAAATGGTGTGGGGAAGTTTTCCTTAGGACAGGCACGATTTAAATCATGGAAATCAGTGCATATACATATTTCTCCTTGCTTATTATCCACCGGAACGGGATTTGAAACCCACTCCATCAAGGGAATGGGATAGATGAAACCATCTTTCAATAGCTTCTCTATCTCTGCCTTTATGGCGGGTGCTTTCATAGGATTTACCGCGCGTAAACGCTGTCAAACAGGCTTCGCGTTGGGGTAAGTCTTAATTTCATGTTCGACAATCCGAGATTCAATCCCTGGCACCTCATCGTAAGACCAAGCAAAAACATCACGAAATTCCTTGAAGAGCTCGGTATACTCACAAATCTCATCTTAGGAACAATCCGCCCCAATGTACACATTCTCAATTGTACCAGGGTTGCGAGAAATGTTGATAGGCATAGTTGACGATATGTTTGCCATGTTTCCATCAGCCATCTGACCAGGAGAGCTTAATGGAATCATGGGACTACCAGCTTTCTGTCTAAGAATCTCCCTCACTACTACATTTTGACCAAAAATCCGAAGGCCTTCATGTCGGATTTTCGACACTTCCCTGTCGCATGTACGACACTTTGATTTTTTTTTAAGACCAAAAATCAAAGTTACCATCGGTTAAATGCAAGGCGTCGGTTAAGCGACAGGAGAAACCATCGGTTAAGAGATGAATATGGAGCTTAAGCGTCGGTTTAGCGACATACAAAACCGTCGGTTAAAAACGATAATGAGCTTAAGCGTCGGTGAACCGACATTAGAAACCGTCGGTTAAGCGACGAATATGAAGATTAAGCATCAGTTTAGCGACATATGAAACCGTCGGTTAAGAAAGATAATGAGCTTAAGCGTCAGTGAACTGACATTAGAAACCATCGGTGAAGTGACGGCTTTAAATATGAGCATCGGTTAAGCGACGAATTCGATTAATTTTTTTTTAAAAATCACCTGCATAAGCGTCGGATAAGCGACGAACATAAAGCTTAAGCGTCATTTAACCGACATTATAAACTGTGGCTGAAATGACGGATATAAATATTAAGCGTCATTTAAGCGACGTCTCGTGCTGTTTTAAAAAAAAAAACCACCTACAGAAGCGTCGGTTAAGCGACGTCTGTTAGTGTTTTTTTTTTAAATTACCTACATATATTACTAGGAAGCAAGGATGGAATAAAAAGTTACATGTGGAAAATATTAAACTCTTAAACTCAATATTGTTCCTTAGTATTGAATGTGGAAAATGTTAAACTCTTGAATGTTCCATGCCAAAATATATTATGGAGAATTCTCCCTTGTAGAAAGGTGATACCTCCATTGGAGAATGGAAAAAGAATATACCTGTCAATTATGAAGTGGAGGATGGAATAAAAAGTTACATAAAAATATAGTGACTAGATCTAAGTTTACAACAAATTAGGATATGACCCAAGTCAAATAAACACATGTATAACTGCTAACAACAAATTAGGATATGACCCAAGTCAAATTTTAATAAACACGTGTATAACTGCTAATGATTATGGAAATGCATCTTGAATTCATAACCCACAATTTATATTTTTTGCATGTCAAGATGTAAGAAAAATGAAAAAAAATTGTGCATATATTCAAAACTTCAACGTGATCCAGGTTCTGGTTAGTGATTGACAATCCATCCTGGATGACATTGTTTTACTTCATGTCTTCAATTTCACTAATTTAATTTTACAAAGAAAAAAATATACATCTTGAAGTTTGTACCAACATTTGGAAAAATATTGGAAAGACTGAACACAAAAACAAATTGCTTAATAAAATACAACTTGCAAATAAGGCCATAACTCATTGGAGCTTCTAAAGCCAAAGATGCAACCAGGACACAAGACATTCTTGGTTTCCTAGTAATAAACATAATCAAAGAATGCAATCTTTTCTGCAACTAGTCCTTCTGGTGATCGCAGGATTGAATTCATTGGTGCCTTTTGTTGCAAAAAAAATTGTACCCACGGCTCTGATTGCACATTTTCTAACTCAAAACAAGACAGGCCCACTTCAATGCTCAAATAGATCAAGTTCCGTTCATAACAAGTTCAGTAAGAATGGGGCTTCCATCCTCTAGTATCTTCCTGTTCACTTGGTACCTCTGTCTCTGTAATGGGCATGTTCAAAAATGTTATTTAAAAGATGTCAACAAAGCCTATGGTTAAATATAAAATTAAGGCAAACAATTTCAACAACACCTTTTGAGGGTAACATATTTTCAAAATAATGCTAAACTTATCTAGCTATATGAAACAGGGAATAACGCCAAAGTATAGAATTTAATAGTAGCCACCAAGAAGTCATCACGCTACATGAAGAAATAGGAATTCTGAAAGAAGGAATAATGCACAAGTAAAGAATTTAATGGAATCCAACAAGTTCGATCACATACCCAGTCAGGTGAGTCCCCTGAATTGCCATTCATGAGCTTATGGTGTTCTTCTTTAGTTCTGTTGTCCTTGTCTTTAACAATCCATCCTGGATGACATTGTTTTACTTCATGTCTTTAATTTCACTAATTTAATTTTACAAAGAAAAAAATATACATCTTGAAGTTTGTACCAACATTTGGAAAAATATTGGAAAGACTGAACACAAAAACAAATTGCTTAATAAAATACAACTTGAAAATAAGGCCAGAACTCATTGGATCTTCTAAAGCCAAAGATGCAACCAGGAGACAAGACATTCTTGGTTTCCTAGTAATAAACATAATCAAAGAATGCAATCTTTTCTGCAACTAGTCCTTCTGGTGATCGCAGGATTGAATTCATTGGCGCCTTTTGTTGCAAAAAAAATTGTACCCACGGCTCTGATTGCACATTTTCTAACTCAAAACAAGACAGGCCCACTTCAATGCTCAAATAGATCAAGTTCCGTTCATAACAAGTTCAGTAAGAATGGGGCTTCCATCCTCTAGTATCTTCCTGTTCACCTGGGACCTCTGTCTCTGTAATGGGCATGTTCAAAAATGTTATTTAAAAGATGTCAACAAAGCCTATGGTTAAATATAAAATTAAGGCAAAAAATTTCCACAACACATTTTGAGGGTAACATATTTTCAAAATAATGCTAAACTTATCTAGCTATATGAAACAGGGAATAATGCCAGAGTATAGAATTTAATAGTAGCCGCCAAGAAGTCATCACGCTACGTGAAGAAATAGGAATTCTGAAAGAAGGAATAATGCACAAGTAAAGAATTTAATGGAAGCCAACAAGTTCGATCACATACCCAGTCAGGTGAGTCCCCTGAATTGCCATTCATGAGCTTATGGTGTTCTTCTTTAGTTCTGTTGTCCTTGTCTTTACCATTTAAAGACAATAAGGGTACTGAACCCCTAGGTACTGAACGTTCTGTTCCTTCTGCAATCATAGAAAACATATGTAGTTCATCTATTCCATTAGGCAATGCTTACTAAGAAGAGGCACCAGACATATGGACTCGATAAAAAACAGATGACTAAAAATTCCAAAAGTAAACCTTCAGGCAGTTGTCGATCCACAAAATATACCACCAAATTCACAGTATACCTGCAGATCCTCAACACGGTTAAAAGAATGTAATATATTGAACACTAATACCAGAGTAACCATAACCAACCAGTAAGGATTAAGAAAACTAATTAAAAAGGCTTGATAATGCCAAGGTCCAGATGAGACCTGCAATTCTGGTTGTATTCTTTATTTTTCTGATGTTCATTTCATTCAATTCAAGGCCAATTTAGGTGGGGGTACAAACAATGTGGGTGAACTAAAAGCATTATAGCTACTTAAAACTGCATTCGATAGAGGTATCTCCCAACTTCAGGTTTATGAAGATTCTCTTTTGAATGTGAATTGGAAAAATTATCAGTTGCACATCTAGGAAATTTAAGTGGTTTCTTTCACACATCAGCTGAAGATGATAGGCTGGCAGTTCCATAGGATTTCTTTCAGACATGTCTACAGAGAATTAAAAGTCAGCAAATTTCCTTTCAAAGGATCACTTGCTTATTCAACCAAACCAGATGCTATTGGTTGAATTACATGATAATCACGGTTGAAAGCACACAGACCTATGTAGAGGATTTAGTTATGTTTATCATTATTGCCTCATTTATGGATGACTGTAAAAAGTATATTTTTGGACTGTTCTGAAACATTATTGTTGATGTAAAGGATTAAAGCCAAAGTAATGCCTTGACTCTGCTCAAGAGTCTAAGTAGACAGTGTATGCTTTTAGTAGGATAGGGTGGAATTCAAGTTTTTTTGAACTGTGCTGAAAGCACCTGAAGAATGTATTTTGAATTCTATCCAGAATATAAAATACGTTTTTTCCTTGTAGAAAAAAAGTTTCCCTCAGCTCGTCCCCCAACCAGCACATGTCTGTGCAATTTCATCCATCTAGTTGTGAAAAGAGAAGTGTTCAACCGTTTGCACTCATGTATTTATCTCTACCCACATCTACACCCTGTGCAATTTTGTTTGTGTTGCACGCACATGTCTATCTATGTCTCTCTATGTCTGTCTGTGTTACCAGGGAATTGCAACCACTGTCATCCTTCACAAGCCTCATTTGTCTCACTT
>LPNX010007464.1:41059-90492 GCA_001517045.1 Pseudotsuga menziesii | reverse complement strand
ATGAATCATATAGTTGTGGGTGTACATG
The DNA here is from genome assembly GCA_001517045.1 of Pseudotsuga menziesii. NCBI lineage: Eukaryota > Viridiplantae > Streptophyta > Pinopsida > Pinales > Pinaceae > Pseudotsuga > Pseudotsuga menziesii. Next base: position 90,464 of record LPNX010007464.1, on the reverse strand, counting down.
GCTACTGAAAAAATCAGAGATTTTACTGTCCATGCTTTTTACCTTATCATCTTTCTGAAGGGATACTAAGGTGGCCTGCTCCTCCACCAATTTTCCTAGTTCACACCTCAGCGGTGTGGCCTTGTTTTCTTCTTCACTCCGTGGATTAGGATGTGAATGTAAATATGATTTTTGTACCTATGTTGTATATGNTCCACCAATTTTCCTAGTTCACACCTCAGCGGTGTGGCCTTGTTTTCTTCTTCACTCCGTGGATTAGGATGTGAATGTAAATATGATTTTTGTACCTATGTTGGATATGATCCAAAATATGTCTCACCACCCATACATGAGTGAAAACCCTGAGTAGTGATCTGTAGATCACACACCCAAAAACTTGAAGTGCCTTCATCTTTAGCTCCTTCACCTATGCAACCACCTTGTGCTGATTTGCACTTCACCTCATGGATATTTTATTTTCCTTGATCACTTGAATAAATAAGTGAATCATGTCCTTTTTATAGGATTGAGAATGGATTTGGGACCTTTTCCTCCTCCTCCTCCTTCCCATCCAGATGGTTTGGACCAACCAACCCTTCTTCTTTTTCCTCATCAATACTTCCATTAGAAGAACTACATGTTTCTTCCTCTGAAAAGTTTATGACCTTCTCCTTTGAAGGGTGGTTTGTCAGTGGCTCTTGCTTTTCTAATAAATTTGATGAAACTTCATTCTCTAGAATAGTACTCCTGTCACCACTTTTGGAAGATCTACTAAAATAAAACCCAAACTATCTCATAATACTTGGGCCAACATATGTCTTTGATGAATCTTCTCTTTTGGATTTTCTTTCTTCTTCCTCACTCACATAGTTGGAACAACTGGGTTCCTCTACAGATGATTTGATGGCATTGAAAGAATTCTCATCCAAATCCTTGGGATCAAATATAAATCTGAAATAAAAATAATATTTGAAAGGAATAAATTTACAAATATTTTCCCCCAATGCAAGATACTCTTTGTAGTGCTGGGGCAAGTTTTCACTTGCATCTATCAAATCCTTCTTAGGATTAGCCATTGATGGTTCAACCATTTTGTATTCATACTCCTCATTTTCAAAAAAGTAAACATCATGGTCTCTTGACATTTGCAATCCATCATTAACATAGATCACCTCTTCTACTTCAATCACTGGTAGCAACCTCATGGTTGCAATTTTGACTTACTGATCTGCAATGTTAATCAATAGAGAGCCTTATTTCCATAGGAGTGGAGAGAAGTGCTCTGATACCACTGTAATGTCCCAATTATGGTGTATAGACCTTAACACTCTCCAATTCTGTTAATTATATTAAAATTTCTGAACTTGAATTAATTTACACAATGGCTTCTCTGACTGGGCAAATAAGGGGTTTATTATGGGAAATTTTGCAGACAAAAGGAGTGAGCAGCAGGAAGCAACCAAATAAAATAAAACATTGAATTTACTCTCCCATAACACATTTATATTTGGTTCCATTTAGGTTTCAGAGTCCGCACTGCAGAAACTTACTACCACGCTTATGGGTAGCCAAACCATGCAACTAAGGAGAGTAGTTCGGTCTGTTTCAACCAGGGGATTTTGAAAAATTGTAGATATTTATTCCAGAATTAATATAACATAAATAAATAATTTATATAGTTCATTTATGTTCTGCAAAGTTCTAATAATTTTTGGGTGAATTTGGGATTTTTGGCAGTTTTGGCCAAGGAGAACCCTACGCAGAGGAGGATGAAAAAGGGTGGTATGACCCAATTTTTTTGTTTATAGAGATTTATATGGAAAATTATGCCTGTTTATGACCTACAGGAATTGACAGAGCTCATTTTGATTTTACAGATCCTATTTTGCATCAATTTCAGTAAAACTAGTTATTAAAAACTAGTAATCTAGCTAGGGTCTTAAAAAGACTATTAAATCATCTTAAAATCAATTCTGTGAAACATAAGATTTATAAAAGAGATAAATATGGATTCTATGAACATTATAATTTATTTCAATCCCTTCCCCATCATGAAATATTCATTACAACACTCATATTCACTCAATTCCCCCATACACTGATAAAATAGGATCTTTCAATGAAACCGAGATGATATTCTTCAAGTTCTGAGATATATCGACCTGATAAATATAATTTTTATAATATAATAACACTAAATAACAGAAATAACATTATTTACTTACCATTAAAATAGGCTTCCAAAATTAAGGGGCAGGAGGCCCGAATCTTGACCAGCCAGGGGCTGTGAGCATAGGTGAAGCATGGGCTTCACTAGAGCTCAACCTGAACTTGATGGAGGCTATAATAAATTCTAGAATAAGCTTGAATGTATGAAATTAGCACTCCATAAACCTACAATATATAGAAATGGAGATGGAAGAGAAGGGAGGAGGGATTTGGGGATCCTCACCCAATGGTCTGAGGCACACCACTTAGAGAGTATGATCACATAGCATAACCACAATGTCAAATCATCCAAACTGAGTCAATGGAGTTGAATTCTCCTTTAAAAGAGTGTTGAGTGAATTTATTAGCAAGTGAGAATCCAAGGTGATCTGTGAGACCAAGTCAACCCTCAATAAACCCTTACCCTAGACACATAGGCGCCTCCTTTGGGGAATTTAGCAAGTAGGACCATGTGAAATTATTTCCAAGTTCAAATACTCCTTAATAATTAGAAACTTCACCCTCTCTAAGTCAAAATTTGCTTCTTTTGAGTTATGACACCTTTTTTGCTTTTCCAGACTCATAAGGAAACCGTTCTTTCCTTTGAAAACTTTCCTACTTTTCTCTGACTGCTTTTTTGAGCTCCATAAGAGGCAACTGCACCCTCCTTTGAAAAAATTGCCTGCTTTATCCTTGAATGCTTTTTTCCTGCTCTTTAGTACTTTCCTCTTTGTTTCTTATGATAGCTTTTGTCATAGTGTTTCCTCTTTCCTTCCTTGGCTAGTAGACTTGCCCAATGCGCCCCACCTGACTAGGCAGCTTATTTACACCTCATTAATTAGTAATAATAATTAAAATGGAAAATAAAACTTAGATACATGCCTTAATTAATTATTACAAAATTTCCCTAGGGAGCATAATTAATGTCAAATTGAGCCCGTCCTAGGAGTCCAGTATGGTCAACACTTTAAAGGCCACTTTGAGGGGACATGACATTTTCTCCTGATTTCTTGTAGCCATATTTTTCTTTCTAACCATTTCATGCAGGGTTTCATATCTTGGCCCTAACACTTATTTGCAATTTTTCTTCTAACCAACAAGAACCCTACCCTTCCATCAGGAAGTTGTTCCGTCCTATAGCAAGGGCGAAATATTTATTATAGAACTGGAAACCATACCAGGTCGATCCCATAGGATCCCTCGATTTTCTTTTCAAGTTTCAATTTTTATTTCTACTTTCTTAACCTAGGTCAAATTTATGTTAAATATAGTTTATATCTTTACTTTTTTGTATTTACGTTCACAGCTGATCCTCCTTAAGTCCAAACCGAGCCAGTTCAACCACAATACACGTTATTGTCAGCTATTCCTAGGTCAGTTTTAAAAAATTTCAACTTTTTGGGCCATGTCACACTTATCGGGATGAAAGGGGTGACTAGGTTGCTCATTCAGGACCGAAAGGTGCGACTTCCCTCTCAAGAGCCAGATCGCACCTATTTTTTGTTTCTGGGTTACCCCCTCGCCTATATTTGGTAAAATTTGGCGATCCCCTCGCCACATTTTCACCAAAAAGGGCGATCTGTCTCTCAGATTTTATTTTTTAAGCTATCCGAAGTGTTAGTGTGGCACAGCCACCTCTGTCCAGCAATCTATTTTCATTTCATACAATCTATGTAAATCAATGATAAATTTAACTGGTTAATGGTATAATGAATCTGTTTTAAAGGTTGAATAAATTACTCTAGGTTAAATTTTAGTTCTTAATTTGAAATTAACACCTTTCCTAGCCCTTCCTCCTCTACCTAGTCATCACCCTTCGGGGTATTCTGGGATAAGATGAAGGGTGAAGCTTGTATAGTAATAGGCACTTCACTTGGTATTTTTTGAGACCACTAAAAATGTGTGACTTGGAAGGTAGAGGGGGTGGTAGGCCCAGGGGGCCTCATCACATTCGCGTCCTCCCTGTTGACCAATCTTGCACACAGAGAGTGACCTAAGGATCTACAGATGGGATTAGTCCCATTGTGTTGAGATCCCAACACTCTTTCTTGGTCAAAGAGAAATACAGGTGTAAGGCAGTCACCTAGTAATTCTACCATAGTTCAGATTCATGTATGGCATGCTTTAAATTTTATGTTCACAATTTACTGGTTTCATAAAAAACTTACCCATGTTATAAGTTCTTCAATAAACCAAAAAATATCTTCAAAATATTCATAAACCATACATGTAGCCACCAAGTGAGTAACACAAATACAATGGAAATGCACACAACCATACCAAATAAGACAACCAAACTCAGTTCATGACACTAATCTAGCCATTAAAATTTATTAATTTACACTAATTCAAACACTTACAATCTTTGAGGACATAAGGCATTGACTAACTTAACCATGGGAAGTACTTGGGTTCATCCTAGAAGCTCGTTGTGAGGAGTACCATGGGAACCCCAATGTAGTTGGTCGTTGCAAGGAATTTCCAAGAGAAATGGGAAATGACGCATACATATTGACTAGCACTCGCGTGAGGAAAAATCCAAGCGCTATCTCTTAGCAGTCTTGACAGCCAAGTGACCACCTAAAATCCAATAGGAAGCCACTGAAACTGGGGTCCATAATGTCACTACCATATTTCACCACCTGATCTACCAACTAGGCAAAATTGATCCCCCACACTCTTCCTCACACCTAAGAGGATATCCACCATAGTTTGGGTCCTTGAACCAACACCTTCGAGACCATTCTCGATGACCCTCTACACCATTAGAAGGGCACACAGCCTTTGATTCAGATTCAGAATCATATCAATCTAAGCCAGATCTACACACTGCACCATCTAACCCCATGGCTAGTGCAAACCTAGTGTAGTAGGGATTTCTCCTTGCTACAGGGGTAGGAATGGCTCCCTTCTATCTATAGGATAGAAGGGTAGGTTCCTGCGTGTGGAAAATGAAGAAAGAAAAGTAGAATAGAAATAAAGCAAAGAACAACAAAGAGTATGGTCTTGAGCCCCTATGCAAACACGGTTAGGGCTTCACCTTGGCTACCTACAAACAACCATTAGAAACAAAATACCTGCAAAAACATGTTATAATCAAACCTCCAAAAAAAAAGGGTTATAAAAAACTACAAAAAACTAAATCAAATGCAATAAACAACATTGGTATACCTTCTCTTTGATGGAATTGGGCCAACGTGCCCTTGCTTGAAGAAGCACCTCTCTTGGATGGGGGAGCTATGACTCAATATAGATGGAGGAGAGGGAGTGTGGGTGGCTTGAGAGACAAAGGGTCTCAAGGCATCCACAGGTAGCTTAATAGTATGCATAGGAGAAGTGTCTTCAAGAGTGACCCCCCACCCTCATTTTATACCTTTTTTAGGGTTTTAGGGTTTTAAGCCCTTCGTCCAGGCTTTAGCCCCTTTCTTGGAATTTTATCCCCTTTCTCCCTAACTTTATCTCCTTTTAGGGTTTTAGGCTCCTTTGAGGGGCTTTAGCCCCTTTTTCGAGGCTTTAGCCCCTAGGAGAGTTATTTAGGCTCTTTTTGGGGAGTTTTAAGCCCTTTTCTTCATCCTTAAGCCTTTTTGAGGGTATGGGGGTCTAATGGAGGATCATGAATGAGTGTCCTTGGGCGGTGTAGGCCATGTAGAGTTGAGAGAGGGTTTTTTTGGGTTAACAATAACAATACCTCTATGGTTCCCCCCTCAACCATGGACATGAGCTTGTATTTATAAGGATCAATGGATAGGAATGGTTGAGATATTTGTGGATGAGGTGGCCTCTAAGATCCTATGATGGGGGATCTCAATCTCAACTGACCCACAATGATAGGGATAAGAGAGGAAATGAGGCTCGTGATTTAGAAGCCTCGAGAAACCTCTCGTTTTTCCCATTTTACACAGGGTACCACCTTTTGCCTCTTATGATAGAGCAGTTCAGGTTAAAAATGCTTATGGACCAAAGGATATAAGTGGTGGAACAACTTATGGTAAAAAAGATACAGGCGATGCGAGAAAGGTACCGCTTATGGATAACGAGGAAAGCGTGGTGCTGAGTATTTTTATGAAAGATTGACAATCAACATGGGTTTCCTCTCCAAGTTATGGGATTAAGGGAAAATATGATATTTTAAGGAGTCATCCATAGGAATTACTAGTTTATACTTTCTAGCAATGTTTCCCTAATTACCACATTTGTAGCATTATGTACTATAACTCTGTAGAGGAGAATAATAATTGTAGTTTCTTTCTTTTGGATTTTTTCTAGTAATATTTTTCTTATAGAAATTAGTATGTGATGTAATCCCTTTCTCCACAGGAGTCTCTAGTTAACAATTTCTAGCCATATGTCCCAAATTGTTACAGGTGTAATAATTTCCTAAAGGGAGTTGTTAATGTTTACATGTCACTGATGTTTACATGTCACTGGTATTTTAGGCATCATATCTGTTGTTTGTAAGGGAGAAGCAGATTTCATACTTTATTCCCTTTTAATTTGTCTCATGAGTATAGCAGCATAGCTTATTTTATTTCCATCTTGATTTGTGCAAGAAGAATATCCTAGTTTCTTTTCTTTGTCAAATCCTAATCCATTTTTATCACTTGATGGTCTTTATAAACTTAGGATTTCATCTAAATTACTTGAGCTATTTTCAAACTTTGTTTTGATAGAATATTGATCAAGTTAATTTCTAAGTTACATAATTTCTTCTTCAAGCCTTTCAGATTCTTGTGTTCTCTTTTTGAGTTGTTGTTCTAAATTTTTCCCAACTCTTTCGACTTCTAGAACTAGGTTTTTTAATTCAACAATCATTCTTTCTGCATCATTGTTTTTCTCTTCAAATTCTATCATGTGAATTTTTTATTTTTTGAACATACTTTTATACTTCTCTAATTCTTCATGATAATTTGTGAGTTCTTCTTCAAGATATGAAACATTTTATATTTCTTCTTCAGTGATTTTTTTTCGAAACCCATGAATAGGACTTCACCATCTTCACTCATTTCATCATCTTCACTATCTTATTTGGAATAGAGGTTTTTATTATTTTTATGAAACTTATTCTTGTATATGGTTTTATTATTTTGGTATTTCTTATGCCAAAAAGGTTCTTCATCATCACTATCTTCTTGTTTTGGGTAAGGACACATGTTGGAAAACTCTAAATCCCTCCATAGTTAAAAAATTTCAAGGGTAGCTTCCCTTTGTACTTTTCAGTGCCTCTCTCAAGTTTCTTGATGAAGAGAGCTTCCTCATTATCTAGGTCCTCATATTGGATCTTGGATATGGATTAAAGGATGCTTCCTTCTTTCATGATCCATTTTGTCATGTTCTCATCTCATAGGCAGTGAATATCCCATGACGGTTCATCTATTGTCATAATTTTAAGATCGTCTCCTTCTTCTAAAGAGGACATCTTTGAATCATACTTCATTGGCAAGGTTCTCAGTACCTTGTTGACCACATCTTTCTCTTTTATTTTTCCTCCAATGCCTCTAATGGCATTAACAATTTCATCTAATCTTAGAAGATATTCTACAATATTTTATTCCTCTTTCATTTTCAATTTTTAAAACTATTCTTTTTAGGTATGAAGTTTAGATTCCTTGACTTTGGGCAGTCCTTAATAGACACATTTTAGTTTTTCATAGGCACGTTCGGATGGTTTGCATTGCATGAATTTTGCAAGTACTAAATGTGTTAACCCACTCAAAATTACATTTAGGTATTTTTCATTGGACTCAAATTGTCTTAGTTCTCCTTCTTCTATAGGTACGTCATCTAGTAGTTTATATCTGATTTCAACAATCCTTCAAAATTTGTATCCAAGGGACATTAGATGGAACTTCATTATTACACTCCATTATGCATAATTATCTATAGTAAATAAAGGAGGTATGTTGGTGGATAACCCTTGTTGATCCATAGTAATTTTTAATAGGATGTTCCTTCCAATGTTTAAAGTGTAGTGAAGGATCCTGCTCTGATACCAATTATTGGACTATTGGACAATACCGAGAGGGGGGATGAATTAGTATTGATAACTTTTAACAAATTAATTTACTATTAATTTATTCATTAACATACATGATCAACAAGAACACACAGAACATGAATTTATCATGGAAGTAGAATTTGGTAAACCACCAATACTTCCTATTACTACAAAATTATACTTTACAAATAGTTTTTTCCTGCTACTGCAAACAAGGATGGTACTACACTCTATTTATCAGCAACTACTAGAAGGAATATATGACCCCATAGTTTATTAATTTCTACTGAAAGGATTCTATAACATCCTTTTTACCAGCTACCACTGGAAGGAGGCTACAACCCCCTTGCAGGCATGTTTCCTGCCCTAGCACCTCCCAACCTCGCTTATATCATAACTTGATCTTTTACTATTCTTCCATCAATCGATCTATCAATTGAATGTACATAGACACTTATTTGAAGGTTTAAACCATTATTTATGTACCCTCAAACATATATCTTCATTCAAAAGTCACCTATATTCATCATGACTTTTAACAAACAAATAAACAAATTCAAAATTACTTATTTGTTTATCATTTTTAACTTTGTTTAATTAATAGATCGTGTCCTTTTGCGGTTTCTTTTCTGCAATGTCCTTCCCACAACAATGTCTCTACAATAGACCTTTCCACATTTCCATTTCTATAATTTGTGGGAACTCATTCATTATGCAATTGCGGGTTGTATATTGCGGATGTACATTTTGAATCTTCTTGAAAATTGGTTCTACAACAACCTTTCTGCAATTGGAAAAGTCTTCCTTCCGCAATTGTGGATTGCAGATTGCATGTAAGCATTTCAAATTTTATCAATAATTGATTTTCTAATTATCTTTCTGTAATGAAATTTCTGCAATCGAAAACTTCTTCCTTCCGCAATTGTAGATTATAGATTGTGGGTAAGCATTTCAAATTTTCTTGAGAATTGGTTCTGCAATTATCTTTCTGCAATGAACTTTCCATAATCGAAAATCTCCTCCTTTTTCAATATTCACTTTTCCACAATTTTGTCATTCTGCAACTTTTCTGAGTCATCGATATATTGTAGGTTCTTTCCTGACCATTGATATTCAAATTTGTGGATTGTGGATTGGAGAGCCACTTTTCACTTTTCCAGAAATGAGCTTCCGCAATTTTCCTCCCACAACTTCTTTTTCGCAAATATTCTGAGCCATCAATCGCTTTGTGGAGTCCTCCTCGTCCATTGGTCAGTTATCAAACATAGGAATTCACTTTGGCACTCCATAATTTTATCTTCCATGCATATTTACCTTGTTGATTATTTCCCTGTCGTCGATCTATTTTATTGATATGATCTTAGCTATCAAACCTCTACTAAATAAGTTGACTACAGCTCCACAACTCTGCATTGATTGATTAGAGGATTGATCAATCAAGCTCAATCAGAATTTTCTTGACTTGATCCCCTTATTGGATCTTCTCATTTTTCTTGTTGTATCTTCTCATGCGTATTCCCATTGGATCGTTGTCCTACATGAATTTGATCTTGAGTTTGCTAAGTCTACTTCAAAGAAGTCCTTGGTCTTCATTGAATTGATGTGTGAAATTCCATGTGTTGTGATGGAAGTTGAGCCCAATGATTCATTTTCAAATGAATTCTTGTTCCTGATCAACACAATAGACCTGTGGTATGGAGATTTGATCACTTTTCTCTAGACCCGAATATTTCAGCCCAACATGTCCCATGGAAATAGTCGTCGTATCCGTCACCATGCAAAGTATTATCTCATTTTAAATGATATGTTGTATCAACATGTCATTGACTCCATTATTCAATGATTCCTTACAAATGAAGAGGATGAACAAGTTCTAAATGATTGCCACTCTAGAGCATGTGGTGGTAATTTTTCTAGGATGGTGACAACTCAGAAAATACTTCACGTTAGGTATTTTTGGACCTCAATCTTAAAAGATTATCATGAGGCAATTAAGAAATTCCCACCCAGACAACACTTTTATCATAAAAAGTGCACCCACCCTGCTCCTTTACACCCCGTCATTGTTGTTGTCCCTTTTTCCAAGTGGGGTATTTATTTTATGCATTGTAAGCCTACCTCAGCTAGGGGGCATGGTTACGTCATTATAGTCAGTGATTACTTTACAAAATGGGTTGAGGCAATGCCTGCATATGTAGAGGATGGAGAGAATTGTGCCCTATTTTTATTTAATGATGTGATAGCTAGGTTTGGAGTCCCTTAATCCATAGTCACTGACCACGGATCTCATTTCTGCAATCAGATGATGGTTGAGTTGAGTGCTAAGCTGGGTTTTCACCATGAAAACTCAACTCCATATTACCCACAGGCTAATGGTCAGGTCGAGGGAATTAAAAAAGTTTTGAAAACTATGCTGCATATGATGGTTGGAGATCACAAATCCAATTGGCATTTGACTCTCTTTTCTGCATTGTGGGCTTATAGGACTTCAGTTAAAACAACAACTGCTTTCATGCCCTTTCAATTGGTTTATGGACTATAAATTGTCCTTCCTATCGAGTGTCAAATCCCGTCACTTAAAATTCCAGTAGAACTTCTCTCGAACTCTTTCACTGAAGAAGAATTTTTTTTTGTACTTATCAAACCTTGATGAAATTAGAAGAGATGTTGCCTTGGCTAACGATGCACATAAAAATGTGTTAAGGCCCAGTAAAATAAGTCTATTCAACCTCATGTCTTTAATGAAGGTGACATGTTTCTAACTTACGATCAGAGACATGACACGTTAGGGAAGGGGAAGTTTGAATCTATGTGATATGGTCCCTTTATCAGTATTAAAGTTTTAAAGAAAAGGGCCTTAGAGCTTGTAGACTATGATGGGATACCCTTTAGGAAACCTTGCATCGAGTTGTACCTGAAGAGGTACTATGCTTGAATACATTTCTGTATGGTACTTTGTATATATGTTTATTGTTTGAATTTTTGGCATGTTTTTGGATTTTCAATATGGTTTTGATTTTATTTTCAATACTGTTTATACAACGTTTTGGTTATGTAGATCCGATGGATTTTTATGGTTTCACTAATGGTGCTTTCTATCATACCTTGAACCTCGCTTCAACTGCTTGGGTTTTGTATTCCCCAACACATGATTTAGTTAGTTCATGGGAAATTTGTATTGGTACAACTACAAAAAACATCGCCAATTATCAGGCAATGATAGGTTTGTTGATAGAGTTTGAATCTTGGGACATTCATGACTTGGTAGTATTCATGGACTCGTAGCTAGTGGTTTGTTATTTGAACCATGTTTATACCATCTGAAACCCCACACTTATTTGTCTCTTTTGAAGAGTGCGTCTGTTAAAAAGGTCATTAGAGTCAATCACTTATAGGCACATTCATAGGTCTTACAACACGATTATCGACTCATTGGAAACTACATTCTAGACTAGTATATTTCCCATACATAACTTTTTATAAATAAAACATGGTCCATTCTAAATTTAAATAAACAGTAGAAGATATGTAAAAACTCATGTAAATATCATTTTCCATTTGAAACACATATAAACACCATAAATAATTCTTTATATATAAAAAGTGTTTTACAAAAATAATGGTCACAAGACCTTGACTGAAGCTAGCTAGATTTTAGTGTATACATAGAAAAAAATGTCTAATGGTGCTAATGATAGCACACGGTAGCCATACCTACCCTACAGAGAAAGCGACTGAAATGACCTGACACTCCAGCTGTGTGTCTCTGGTACCTACTAGGGAGGTCATCTATCATGTCATCGAGAATGTCTAATTTCAATTGATTGAGGTTGTCCTCCAGCTTCGTTAACTTGTCGTCCCCCCTATGTACAAAGTGAACCTCTAATTACTTGTCCATTGAGGATGAACCACCAGTTCGGGGATATCCAATAGTTGTATGAAAGAATTAGGACTTGTCATCAGTCATAAAAATTATAAAACATGAAAATACAAAAAAAAATTGTGGAAATTGAACCTAGGTAATAGAAAAATTGCACTCACAAGATTGCTAATCAAATATCCAAATTTACACACAAAGGAGACTGAAATTGGAGCATAACACTAATCTGTATTGAATAATTGTACAATATCCAACCTTATGATGTCATAGGCTACTGTAATATATAATTACATGGGAGATTCGAATGCATAAGGATGCCATTCAAAATAGTCAAAAGAAGGCTTACTAAATCTAGTCAAATCCCCCATAAGTGCATAAAGGAGTTTCCAAATCTACCCAAAAGCTCATGAATTGGAAGAGTAAAGTAGGAAAGCTAATAGGTGATGGAAGGACAACTCATAAATGCTTTTATTAGGAGAAAATAATAGAGGATGATGAGGGAAAAAACAAGTCAACTGCACCTAGTCTTACTTTCCCTTTTGCCATAAATCTCAATAAAGTAGGTAACAAAGCAGAAAAAGTAGATATGCGCTAGGGAGGATTTGGAATAAATAAGATATGCTAAATATGGATTCTAGGAGGTTTTTTAAGTGATCCATGACTCATTTTTAGCAATTTTTACTTCTAGGACATGTGGAAGACAACTTGCATAGAGTGGAATGTTGGAAACTAGGAAAATAAGACAAAAATAGATTAATTAATGTCTAAGGTAGCTAACTATGGGTTGATTATTCTAACACCTCCCTTAATCCTAAATTATGAGTAAATATCAAAAAACTATAGGGCCTAGAAAGAAGGCTTATTCAGCCTTTACATATTGCATGTCCATTTTAACCAAAGACAGAGGAAAAAACCCAATGGGAAAATCCTCCCTTAAACATGGAAAATAAAAAAAAAATTGAAAATTTGTCATTAATCATGCTTCATAGCATGATTAGCAATCCCTAGTAGTGATTTGAGATTTATGAATGTCTTCTCACAAAAAAATTTGGTGAAGATGTCTGCTACTTGTTCTCAAGATGCACAAAAGAGTAGGTGAATGGTGCCATCATGCACAAGCTATCTGATGTAGTGCATATGAATCTCAATGTGTTTGATTCTCTATCTCTGAACTGGATCATTGCAGATTTGAATGGTGCTCTAATTATCACAATATATCATGGTTGAAAACTATGATTCGAAGCCACACTCACCAAGTATCCCTTGCAACCATAAAGATTGAGTTGTTGCAATTACAACTCCTCTGTACTCTGCTTCTATAGATGAGAGTGCAATGGCACTCTGTTTCTTTCTGGACCAGCTGATTGGTCCTTTAGCAAGCATGAACACATATCCTATTGTTGAATTTTGATCTATGTTGTCACCTTCCCAATCACTGTCAATAAACCCAATCAAATCAAGTTCAGATTTAGCTTTGTAGAATATCCCATGAATTCTTGTTCCCTGAACAATGTTAAGGATCCTTTTGGCTGCTCTCCAATGGATCTCATGAGGCTGATCCATGTATATTTAAGCCACACTTACTACATAATAAATATCATGTTGTGTGTGTGTAAGGTACAACAAACACCCAATCAATCACCTATACAGTGTATTATTTACCATAGGAGAAGAACCTGCTTCTTCAAGATTAACTCCTGAAAGGAAGGGAGTCTTGCTTGGCTTGCAATATTTCATGTTGAAATTGTTTAGAAAATTCAAATCATACTTGGAATGATGTAGTTTTATTCCATGTTGGGATTGATCAATTTTGAGACCCAAGAATTGGCTCAACAACCCCAAATCAGTCATAGAAAATGCATAGTTCATTGCATCCTTCAAGGAGGCAATTTCTTTCTTTGAACTTCCTGTAATTAGAAGGTCATCCAAATACAAAACAATAATAATAAAATAAACATGAATCATCTTCAAATAAACATTAGGATCATATTTGCATCGAATAAAACTCAATGACAACAGAAAGCCATCAATCTTGGCATACCAAGCCGTGGCGGCTTACTTAAGCCCATACAATGATTTATTTAGCCTACACACAAAATATGGATTAGTAACAAAAACTTGAGAATGCTGCATGTAAATATATTCAGTAAGATCTCCATTCAGTAAAGCACACTTCACATCCATGTGGTGTACCTCCCATTGCTTTGAAACTGCAATGGTTAAGGCTAGCCTGATGGAGTCCATATTTGCCACTGGTGCAAAGGTCTGATTGTAGTGAATACCATGTACTTGTGAGTAGACCTTGGATACCAATATTGCATTATATTTCAAAGGTGAACCATCAGTATAAAACTTAGTTTTGAAAACCCACTTACATTGAACTAGCTTCCTCCCTAGGGGAAGATCAACCAGTTCCCAAGTGTTGTTCTTCTGGAGTGAGCTGAATTCTTCTTTCATGGATGTTTTCCATATTGGATCATGTGATGCATATTCATATGTATGTGGGTCTAATTCAACCATTATATAGAATTTCTCTACAAACAAAGGGTCTTTCACACATAGGGCACTCTCAAATTGAGATCTAGTCCTCCTAGGATCACTAGCATTTCCAGCTAGTTTCCTAGCTGCATGAATGGTCTTTGCTACCCATTTTGTTCTTGTAGGAATATAAATATATATAATTAAATCATCATTATCATGCATATCATAATCATCAAACTCATTTTTCTCTTCACTTATATTCAATGGTTCCGGTGGTGAAGAAGACTCTCCAACTTCAACTGCTGCTAAAGGCTCTTCTTGGAATTGAACACTCCTTTCAATGAAGGCTTTGTTTGTGCTCAAATTGTTCATATTGTACCCTTTTGAATCTTCAAAGTACCCAAAAAATATACACTCTTGGCTTTGGGGCTACAAATCCTTCCTCTTTTTTGTTGGAATTCTAGCCCAAGCCCTTGAGCCAAAAATCTTGAAATGGGTCGCATCTGGCTTATGCCCACTCCATGATTTGAAAGGAGTCATACCATCAATATGTTTATGAGGCACCCTATTATGTATATAGGATGAACATTTTATATCCTTGGCCCAAAACTTTGGTGGCAAAGTCTTAGCCTCCATCATACAGGTTGCCATCTCTTTTAGTGATATGTTCTTTCTCTCAGCAACACCATTTTGCTGTGGTGTGTAAGGGATTGAATGCTGCATATGAATACCTAAATGTTCACAATATTGAATGAAATCAGAATTGAAATACTCACCACCATTGTCAGATCTGAGGATCTTGAGTTTCCTCCCATACTGATTTTCAACCAAAGCCTTAAAGACTTTGAAGAGGCCAAAAACTTTAGACTTATGCTTCAGGAAGTAAACCCAACGGTACCTATAAAAGTCATCTATGAAGGTAAGTGCATATTTGTCCTGAATCATTGACATATTATGAAATGGACTAGAAACATCACTGTGGATCAACTCAAGAGGTGCAGAGGTTCTCTCATGACTAGCTCTCTCAAATTTATGCTCTGGGTGTTTTCCTAAGATACAACCTTGACAGACGCCCTTGGAAAACTTAATATTTGGTAACCCTATGAACATTTATTTTTCACTTAGATAAAAAATATACTTATAGTTAATATGGATAAATATTTCATGCCAAATCTTGATTTCCTCATTGGCATGAATCAGAAGAGCAGAGGGGTTTGAGTAGGGTAGAAAACGTGAAAACATGTATACCTTCGAAGTGTGATTTGCAACTCCTTTTGCAATGAATTTACCACTCGAGATATCTGTAATCCCAACATAAATAGGGGAGAATATGACCCTCTTTGGAGACCCTGTGTGGTTCATATGATACACTGGAAAGAGATTATAGGCAAGACCTAGAACATACAATACATTGTTGAACTTACCATGGTCAAAATCAATCCTTCCTTTACCAAAACTGTCAGTGAGAAAGTCATCTCCCAACACTATTGGTGGACCTTTCGACATGTCAAGAGAGGAGAATGCCTCCTTGGTCAAAACCATATGTCTTGAAGCTCCAAAGTCTATGATGAAGTTAGGTGAGCTTGATGTGCCAGCAACCAATGCATGTACTCTCTCTCTGTCCTCTGAAATTGATCCTCCTTCCCTCTTCTTTGAGCTATCAGGAAGGGAGATGTTATTCTTCTCCAGGATTTGGGTTAGCATGTCAATTTGCTTCTTCATGCAGTATCTTTTAGGATGATAGCCCTTACTATAGTATGCATACTTACTCATTTCTCCTTTGTTCTTCTTCTTCTGGAAGTTCTTCTTGGAGCCTTGGGGCTCCTCCTGAGACTTGTTCTTATCTCTCTTCATCTCATGTGGCTTCTTAGATTTCTTCTTGCCTTTTGAATCCACCCTCAAATCTCTAGCAACCAGAGCTTGGTCTTTGGAAGGTTTGATGGTGCCCATCATCACCAATTTATCTTGTTCTTGTGTGAGGGATTCCATGAAATCTGCAAGCTTAGGCATATTCCAGGCTCAAGCTGTCAACTTGGTGGCATGAAAGGTTGAAACAAGCACTGAATATTCAGGGCCAAGCTTTGAGAGTATGGAAAAAACTAGTTGCTCCTCCTTATTTTCAATTCCACATTGTTTTAGCTGCAAAACAAGGGCTTTAAACTTGGAAAAGTAGAGTTGCAGGGATTTGAAGCTGCTGGGACTCAAAGAGATAAATTCATTCTCAATTTGATGTCCTCTCATCTCATCTATATTACCAAAAATCTCTACAAGATTCTCCCATACTTCATTAGGTGATGTCAATCCATGAATATGGACGAGGAGGTCTCTGGATATGCTTAGACATAGGAGACCATAGGCCTCATCCCTTTTGTTGTGCCATTTAATCTTCTCTACAGTTGCATTGGGCTCTAATTCATTTTCCATATTCATACTATAGAAGAATTTTTCTCTCAATATTATTTCCATCTCTTCTTTCCTTTCAAAGAAATTAAATGGAGTCAAGATGATCTTCTGAGATTGATCCATAGCTCAGAAATTGTCC
Organism: Pseudotsuga menziesii; assembly: GCA_001517045.1. NCBI lineage: Eukaryota > Viridiplantae > Streptophyta > Pinopsida > Pinales > Pinaceae > Pseudotsuga > Pseudotsuga menziesii. The sequence goes on along the minus strand of LPNX010007464.1, from coordinate 73,379 downwards.
CTTCAGTCAGCAGAATAGCTCCCAGTCAAGATGTTGAACCTGAAATGACAATATGGAAGGAGATAAATCGATCTAAAAAATCTCTAATACCATGTGGAAAATGAACCCGGGTGATAGAACAATTGCACTCATAATATTGCTAATCAAATATGCAAATTTACACACAAACGAGACTGAAATTGGAGCATAACACTAATATGTATTGAATAAGTGCAGAACAGAAAAACTTATGATGTCATAGGATACTTAAATATATAATTAAATGAGATATTTGAATGCATCAGGATGCCATTCAAAATAGTCAAAATTAGGCTTACTAAATCTAGTAAAATCCCCCATAGGTGCATAAAGTAGTTTCCAAATCTACCCAAGAGCTCATGAATTGGAAAATTCAAGTAGAAAATATAATAGGTGATGGAAGGACAAATAATACATGATTTTATTAAGAGAAAAGAATGGAGGATGATGAGGGAAAAAAACAAGTCAACTGCACCTAGTCTCACTTTCCCTTTTGCCGTAAATCTCGATAAAGTAGGAAACAAAGCAAAAACAATAGATATGTGCTAGGGAGGATATGGAATAAAGAAGATATGCTAAATATGGATTCCAAGAAGTTTCCCAATCTCTCCATGACTCATTTTTAGCAATTTTGACTTCTAGGACATGTGGAAGACAACTTGCATAGAGTGGAATATTGGAAACTAGGAAAATAAGACAAAAATGGATTAATTAATATCTAAGGTAGCTAACTATGGGTTGATTATTCTAAAAAAATTAAAATCTTGAGCTTGTTTCTTACCAATGTCACCCCATTATCCAGATGGATATCGGTGGCCACCCACCTATTCCACTGGCTCAAAACAATTGTCCATTGTGGCAGTTTCCTAGTTATTTTTCTGCAATTTTTCGAGTCCTAAAATTTTGGGGCCATTTTGAGGCCCTAAATGAAGTTTTTGGAGATTCAAGTCCAAATGGTTTCCATTTGCAAGAATTTGGCCAACCAAAATTTGTAAATCTTAGATAGACCTTTCCAATGAGCTATCAAACGCCCAAATCAGAGATCGTATGCAAAAGTTATGACCCCGGGAAGTTGACTGTTCAACTTACCACCATGGGGCCACAAAATTTATGACGGTTCATATTCTAGGGTTATGTTTTGGACTTTTGGGGTTCTCACCTCATTCTTATTATAAATAGGCCCCTTTGGCCTCATTTTGTATTCAGCTTGGCACGAATGAGCGTAGCAGCCACATCTCTTCTCAGAGATAGCTACCACCATTCTAGCTATTGTATTATAGTCTATTCTATTTCCGCCATTTAATAGAATATGTGTTTACTATATCTTTGTTATCTTTGCAAAATGTCTATTATTATCATTCTATATATGTTCTTTCATTTCGTTCACACATAAATCTGGATCAGTGGTATCAAAGCAATCTGCTCTTTGATTGTTTCTCGGTGCATGTCCCTGATGAGGTCCGAGTATAGAGAGTTTGGTCTCGAAATAGTTTCACCTGATCATTCTCGCCGTCCCAAACGACCTCCCATGGCGGAAGAAAAGAGAGACGACGGAGCAGGAGATCCTATCAAGTCGCTGCTCAAGGAATCCCTCGAGCGATAGAGGAATGAGATGATGGATAGTTTCACCCAAATCCTTCTACGAATGCTAGTAGCGGCAAGTGAATATTCAACAAGCAGTCGATTTGGGGATGCCACTCCCTTTAACATACAAGTTAACTTTGATATTCCTTTATTTGGAGGAAATATTGATGCATATGCCCTGGATAATTGGTTGAATGTTCTAGAAGGGCATTTCTCTGTCCATAATTTTTTCGACAGAGAAAAGATCACCTTTGTGCACCTTAAGGAAGTCCCCCATGTCCAAAATTGGTGGGGTACTTATTGTGAGAAAAACTCATTAGACGAGTCTGGAATGTTTGAAACAAATGCCACTTGGGCCTCTTTCATAGATGCTATTAGGGAGCAGTATTACCCTATGGGAAACTATGATGAACAGTACACAAAATGGACCATTCTGCATCAAGAAAGGGACCAGGCGGTGTCGAAGAACACCAACAAATTTCATACCTTGTGTACAAAGCTGAGTATCAAGGACTTCGAGCGACACCTAATTTTGAAATATCATAGTGGTCTACATCGGTACATCTGAACTGAGATGGACTTCCTCAACATATATTCACTTGGATTTGCCTATCGATATGCTGTAAAAATCAAGGAGAAATTTCAACAAAAGAACAAGCGAGACTCTGGACCTATGCACCCACCGCAGAAGCAAGGCAAGGGAAACTTGGGCCCGCAAAACATAGGACAAGGAAAGGACAACCAATTGTCGCCACAAGAAAAGAAGAGGGATGGAAAGACAAAGAAGGACACTGGTAAATGGTGTGAATTTTATAAAATCCCTTGGCACAACACTGATGAATGTCGCTCAAAGCAGTCATTAGTGGCTAAGATAAAATCTTTAGAATCAGATCCCGATTCTGATTTTGAACCCAATGCCACAGCCGCAGACAATGGGAGGAAAATCATTGATGCAGACCCCACTGCCACTGTTGCTACCGCACAGATTCAACTAGAGGATCCTGAAGAGTCAGAGGTAGAGAAGCACCTATTCCACTCACAGATGTGGGTGAAGGGAATTCCTCTACATTTTTTTGTTGACAACGGCAGCCAAAAGAATCTGATCTCAGCAGAAGTCATCAAGAGATTGGAGCTTCCAACAACACCATACCCGCAACCTTACAGCATCGGTTGGCTAAGCCAAGGAGGAGGTATCTACATTACTCAACAATGCCTCCTGCCATATGAAATCAAGCCTTTCCAAGACAAGGTACTATGTGATGTGGATCCACTTGAAGTTTGTGATGTTCTTTTAGGACAACCATATATGTGGAAGCGTCATGTTGTATATGAGTCATGGCCTCGCAGTGTCATTGTTACTTTGGGAGGAAAACTATATCGAATATCAGAGACTGTTGCACCTAACAAAGTCTCGCAAGGTAGGAAGATAAGCTCCCACATCAAAAATTATTCCTCTTCACAATTACGTCTGAAGGAGAACATAAGATCACAGAGACCTCCACACCCTCTTTACAGGGTGTCTCTGCTCATCAAACACAAGAAGAAGACAGAGCCATTGTTTTCTCATCTATCTAAGTACCTCTACGATGCAAGGCCATGTATTCAAGGTGCTCATCCAGAAACAAATCATCTATAAAATAATTACAGCCTTCTTAGGATGTCAAATAAAGGAAGCCTCTTCACTTAAGCAAATGTCACACCAGGAGATCAACTCAACACACAGTTCGAGATATGATATGGGATTTGACGCAATGGAGAACATTGATTCCTAAGGTGGTAGGATTGATATAGATGGATATCGGTGGCCACCCACCTATTCCACTGGCTCAAAACAATTGTCCATTGTGGCAGTTTCCTAGTTATTTTTCTACAATTTTTCGAGTCCTAAACTTTCAGGGCCATTTTGAGGCCCTAAAGAACGTTTTTTGGATATTAGGGGAAAAATGGTTGCCATAGGCATGCATTTGGCCAACCAAAAGTTGTAAATATTATATATACCTTCCCAACGAGCTATCAAACGCCCAAATCAAAGATCGTATGCAAAAGTTATGACCTCGGGAAGTTGACTGTTCAACTTACCACCATAGGGCCGCAAATTTTATGACAGTTCATATTCTAGGGTTACGTTTTGGACTTTTGGGGTTCTCACCTCATTCTTATTATAAATAGGCCCCTTTGGCCTCATTTTTTATTCATCTTGGCATGAATGAGCATAGCAACCACATCTCTTCTCAGAGATAGCTACCACCATTCTAGCAATTGTATTACAATCAGTTTTATTTTTACCATTTAATAGAATATGTGTTTACTGTATATTTGTTATATTTGAAAAATGTCTGTTATTATGATTCTGTATATGTTCTTTCATTTCGTTCACGCATAAATCTGGATCACCCCACTAAGCATCAGATGGTAAAGGTAGATCAGGATCTCCTCAAAAGTCAGTCCCAGCATAAGCATAATCCTCGATCATGAGGATCTGATCATCCAATAAACAAAAGAAGGGATTCATGTACTTGACCTTGTCTCTGCCACCTCCAGTGTGGGTCATGATCTCCACCCACCATAGCATGCGAGGGTCTCGATCGTTCAGCTCAGTAAAAACCACCTTTGGCCTCAGGAGAGGTACCCGCTCGAAAAAGAAACAAGCCAAGATAGTTCTATAACCAAACTATTTCAGCTCCCCCTACTGACACTTGGTTAGTTGATCCTTGAACATAGTCAACAATGCCTCATCCTAGTTAAACACTATGGGTGCCATGGCCTCTAAAGCATACAACATGTGTTCCTAGGAAGCTTGTTGAGACCCTTGGTGTTGGAAAAACCCACCAATAAAGCCTCGTCGATAGGGGTTCTCACTATGTCTATCTCCAACCAACGCGATCTCCCTGAGCACTGACCCAGACAAGTTTTACCCTCCTCAGCAACATCCGCAGAGTGGATGAAGTCTCACACGAGATGTTCAAGCAAGAGCTATCAGAACTGAGTTTTCGACAGTGAGGACGGAGGATATGGGATCCAAAAGGGAGGAAACATAACTATTGAATCTAGAACTATACAGTCATCATTGCATATTACATCATACATTTGTCACAGTATCGCTAGTATAGCAGCATCATTCATAAGACATCTCAACTCATAATGCAACGAAAATGTAACAGACTTAAAATGCATCAACATCAATATAGAAGAATTGGAATGGACCACAATGACATCATAATAGATTGCAACATCATAACAAATCTAGATCACAACATAATCATAATAAAACAAATCACAACATCATAATAGGTCTAGAACACAGCAGTATCATAACAGATCTAAAACACATCAACATCATAACAAATTAGATTGCAGCAGGACTAAAAGATAATATTTGTGCAACAACTTTCATATCATACTAACTCTACGCAAAGGATCCAAAATGGACAAGTGTTCTCCACAACCGGAGGCTAAATACATCAAAAAATAACCGAGATAGATCACAGATACAATAGAAATTTTTTCAAAACTAGATCGCACTAGACCTCATGCGATAATCATGCTCCAGATAATGTTGATGATCAGATGTCTATTCAATTGCAAAACTAGTTCTATATATATGCTTCTACCTTTACATTTAAAGTCCACTTCTAACTAACTTATAGCCGTTAATGACCTGTGGTGACAAAATTTGGTCAAATAGTCTATTAAATATTCAAAACAGCTATTTTTTCACCCATCATGCTAATCTGGCCTTGTACGGTACTGTGTGAGATTGTGTAGCTACCATGATGCTACACAACTCACTTACTAAAACCCCTACCAATAGGACCCCAACATAGTCTTGTGGATCGTCCCCGAGCCACATTAGGTTGATAGGATATATGCCGACATCTATGCCTTGAAATTTTTGAATTTATACATGATCTCACGAACCTGAAGCTAGAATTTAGTGGCAACACTTTGAAAATTATTCAAATCCTGCTATAATGGGTGCTCTTCTCTATCCTTGCCATTGACCATTTGTTGATTCTCCTACACCTCCTGCATCATGGTGACTACTTTTGTTGGAATTCCTAGGCATGGGCAGCTCGTTGTTGAATATCCTTTAATTAGTCCACCCTCATGATCTACACCATCAGTGCCATCACCTGCAGCAATGTCTTCAATGTCGTCAACTAGCCTTTCGCTTCTTGCACCTGTGCTATTAATTGATCGAGCTTCTCATCTTGGACAATGCTCTGCTAAAACTGCGTTGTTGCCTCCATTATTGTCTTGGCCTCTTACTCTCTGGTTTCAAACTGAGTCATGATTTCTTAAATGGAATCCTTCCTTTCAGCAACCTACTCCGATGGTGTCATAGTTTGGACAAGGGCATTGAGCATTAGGTTGGTATCCTGAAGCTAGACAATATTTTTCCCTAGTCGCTTGGCCTTATCAACTCGGGTGAGCTCGGTCGTGCTTTCAAAGATATGCTGAAAAGCATCAACGATAGCTTTCTTAACCTCTTCACATCTTGCACACAGCTGTGCTTGTTCAACGATCAAGCGGTCTTGCACCTTCTTCAGCTCAATAATCTCCTCGATAGCCTTTCACTGTAGCTCATCTTGCATGGCCTTCAATGCATCTATTTCCTGCACTTTTTATTCCACTTGCTGCACCTGTACCTGATGCAGCTCCTCTGCCTCTTTCTACATCTTCTAAGCTGCGCTCTGTGACTGGACATACCTCTTAGTCAGCTCTTTCTATCAGTTCACCAATTCTAGGGTGAAAATGTACTATAACTCCACCAATTCCATAGATGATAACTTGTTCATATCCAATTCCACGCTCTCAATCGGTCATAGTAAATGGTGTACTTCCCCATTTCCCACATCGATCACAGTTGGGAGAACTTGCACATTCCTAGCCTGGGGTTCAATGTTGATCAACGGGACATCTTGCATCATAGATCTCACAGATGTCTTCCTAGAAACAATATCAAAAATGGAATTTAATCTATATCTTACCACACTGAATTGTTCATGGTTTGACTCTCGGGCCACTTGTTTCACAGCCTTAGAGGAGTCAATGACCACTTTGATGAGCTGTGTAGTTGGTCCTCCATCCCTGACCTGATACCATTTCTTGCATCATATTATTGGTGCCATTTGGTGTGAGTATCCTCCCACATGCATTGTGCTTCAGCCTCAGGGTCCATTGACAACTCATTGTCAGAGTCATGAATACTCAGTTCCTTTTAGGCAGGCTCTTCTGGGGCATCAGGTGGTGGCTCCTTAGATAGGTCCTCCTGACTCACTAGGTTGCACCATTCAGCTGACCAATCTTGAACAATAGCATCCAATTCTTCCATTGTGACTTTGTAAGCCAAAGGTAGCCACTACCAGTCGCGGTCTCGTCGTGCCTAAATTTAAATAGAGTGGGGCTCGATGGCAAACTGAAGTAGCTATTGATACTTGGCTACTGCATAAGGAGATACTTGGGTAACGATGGTGGCTATAGCTTGTAGTGCCTCCTAATAGACCCAAAAATGAATGGCACAGTATGCTTTTCGACTGGGCTCTTCAACCCACCATAAGTTCTGATATCGTGCACCTAGGCAAACCATCACTAGATCAACCTCCATTGGTTGGTAGTCTTTAAGTTCCATCCAGGAAACTAATGCAATAAGAATTAAAATCCAACTATATGAAAATGGATGCCCAGCATGAGCGAGAAGAGCATATTCAAGAAATTGATGAAGCACAAACAAAGACCAGTTCATCTGTTCTCCTTTAGCACACTTCTGGGTGCATGCAACAATGCCCAAGTTACATTGCACTGGTTGACTTCCCTAAAAAAGCTTACTTGCTAGAATCTGTGTGCCAATATGCACCACTTTTGATTTTATTCTATCAATATGGTAGGCACAACCATCCCGCTGTAGGCCAAAGTACTCCTTCATCTACTTAGCAAGTTTCTTGTCAGTATCCCTTGGCATGGATATACTACACTGGATCTTCCCTGGCTTTCTGCAAGCCTATAATGCACGTGATTAAATCTACTATAACAGGGATTGGCGTATTCAACCAGAGAGTCCCCCCAGGAAAACAAGCCAAATTTTTTTTAACAAATGCATGGGATTCATTTAATCACCCAAAATGAGGCATATTGATGAGCCCCAACAATCAATATTTGTCTAACCCACTTTCTCAAGGTTGAGGAATCTACTGAATTGGGGCACTAGGCACCATCGAGACTGACTCATAGGGCTCATCACAGACATATTTGAGTAAGAACAAGTCATGGTCTTCAAATTTCAACCTGATCAAGGTAGGGATGATGTTGGCTGAGCATTCATCCCTTTCGGTAGCGATGGCAATTTTGGTGGATACTTCATACTTTTCATTGGTTGCCTTATATTTGCTCCTAGATGTGAAGGAGAGACATACCCCAAAATGTCATGAACAGAGACACCCCTAGGAACCATAGACTCTATAGCTCCCGAGCTCGACATCCTAGTCTATGAAGCTCCTTCTCCTTGCACTCTTGCCAATGTACAGGTGTGCCTCTTCTGCGATGGCATGGAACTAGGCTTCTAAGCCTGTTGTTTCTACTTGGGGATAGATGATGAACCAACTGGCATGCTCGTGACTTATTCTTAGATATCCATGGGTTGAATATGGGACTCTTGTTCACTGGAAATCTCAATGGCATTGAGGTCGCTCAGAATTCCTCACGCCCCAAACCTTACAATGTGCTTAATAACTCTAACCTTCTACTCTGCAACTCACTCAAAATATCACAACACTCTGCTTGCTCAATTGAACAATGCCATCCTCTTATGTCCCGTGCGCTTTTTTATAGCCACCTCCAATTCAAACTCATCATTTCCAAATCTATAATCACCATAATGACTAAATCTAGTAGTAATGATGCCAAATTCGTCACCAATCCTACTCTTCTAACGATCGGATCAACCATTAATGAGTGTTTCTTCAACAAGCATCTCCAGCCAACTATTTTAACTACCTACATTTATTACTTGATTTGACCAACCGCCAGCCCTACAACTGTCACAAGTGGTTGACCGTTCATCGCTACAAACTCTAACCTTGCACAGCCTCTTCCCCTAGTCTTACCTTGCTTCTCTAAAAAAAATCTTCATTTTTTTTCCACAATGCCTCAAGCAGTGCGCAGCTCTGGCCCCATCCTATAGGACTTCAAGTGGCTCCCATTGATGAGCATCAACAATACCATGCCATCTAATTGTTGTAAGTGAACTGCACCTCCAAAAGTAATGGAATGAACAAGATACAGACCTACCCAGTGCATTTGTAACTTACTGGGATGATTTATGAGCTTATTGTCATATAACAGCACCAAATCTCCTTTTGCAAACTATTTTTTCTTAATGTCATGATCATGCCACACCTTCTGTCGATCCTTCGCAACCTGGTGGTGGAAGCTAGCACTAAAGTGGTCTTCTTCAATATGGATCAACTGTGCAATGTGATCTTCTAATACTTTTACATCATCCATGCCCGTCGTCATAGTGATACGCAAACTAGGAAGAATGTACTCCATGGGAATGACTGCCTCTTGCCCATATACCACCTTGAATGGTGTATGTCCTATCAACCATTTGCAGGTAGTGTGATAGGACCATAACACTGCTAGAATTTTTAGGTCCCAGTCATCACGGTCAGCATTACATATCTTAGTCAGTGTTGTTTCCAAGATTTTTTTGAATTATTAGACGGTCCCATTCATGTATGGGTGGTATGGTGTACTCCTCTTATGTTGCACCTACATCTCCTTAGTTAGTGCTTTCACCGTCCGGTTGACGAAGTGACTACCCTGGTCACTCATCAAAATCTAGGGACACCCAAAAAATGTCACAATGTTTTCAAAGATGAACTGTGTTGCTGTCACAACGGTACAATCTACAACTAGTGCAACTTCCAACCACCTAGTCAGATATTCAGTTGTAGTAGTGATGTATCATACACCAATCCTCTTCCCTAGTGGATTAATAGGACCCACAAAATCCATGGCCTAGTTATCAAAAGGTTGTAGAGTTAGTTGTGGTACCAGCGGCATCTCATCCCGCTACGATGGTTTACCAACACATTGGAAGACATCACAGCTCCTTGCATATTCTGTGGCATCATTATGAAGTCTAGGACACCATATCCCAGTGTGCAACACCTTCTGCATAGTATCCCATCCTCCATAGTGGCATCCCACAATTCATGTATGTGCTTCTTCTAGAATGGGACCCTGCTCATGCGGTAAAATACACTATCACAAGATTTCATTTGGTCCAATATTATATAACTACCTCAACAATTAGTTGAAAATAAGAAGCCTTTACTACCAGATGCTTATTTTGGCTAGTCGACATGTCCTCTAGGGAAACACCAGTGGCCAAAAATGGAATAATTGGGGCATAGTGATCATCTGCGATGTCAACACAGAACAATTGTTCATTTGGAAATTCATCGTCAATATTGGTCATTTCTTTTTCATTCTTAATGTGAGACAGATGATCCAGACTAGCATTCAACCATCCTGTCTTCACAACTATTTCAAAGTCAAACTCCTGGAAGAATAACAGCCATCAACAGATATTCCCCCCAACACAAGCTTATTGACAAGGTATTATGAAGCATAATGATCAGTGAACATCTTGAAATATCCACCCAATAAATAGTGCCTGAATTTTTGCAAGGCATAAACCATTGCCAAGCCTTACCTTTCCATCATTGTATAATTTATTTCAGTAAATGACAACTTCCTACTGGCATATATGATTAGGTGATCTAGGTCACCCTCTCTTGGTTGTGCAAGAACAACCCCCAGTGCAATAGAAGAGGCGTCGACGTACACATGGAAGTCCTTATTCAAATCTGAAAAAACCAATATGGGCACGAAGGCTATCATGGACTTCAAGGTATAAAAAAGTACTTGACATTCCTGAGTCCATTCATATGCTGCATCCTTTTTCAGTAGTTTCTCCATGGGGGCTGTAATCGCAATGTATCCTTTGATAAACTTTTGATAGTACCCTATATGCCCCAGCATCGCCCGAAGCATCTTCACATTCGTCAGCGGTAGTAAACTGAGGATTAGCATGATCTTTGTCGGATCAACCAACAGACCTTCCTTGCATACTATGTGCCCAATTAGCATTCCAAACAGCAAATAGAAAATACACTTCTTATATTTTAATGCAATCTAATGCTATCGACACCTTTCTAGCATCAATCTCAAGTTGTCGAGATGGTCCCTAATTAGTCCATAGATAGTCCAATCATCCATATACACATGCAAGAACTTTTGAATAAAGTCTTTAAATACATCGACAACTACCCAAGAAAATACTGTTGGTGCATTCTTCAGCCCAAAAGGCATGACTGTATATTGAAAACAGCCCCATTTAGTGACAAACGTGGTCTTATGGCAATCCTCCTTTGCAATCCGGATCTAGTGGTACCCCAAAAATCCATCTGTGAATGAATACATCTCCTGGACGCCTACTCCTTCAAGAAATTCATATGTAAACGGGGTTGGGAATGGGTCATGCATGCATGCGGATTTATTTGGTATTTCTGTCTTGGACCACCATAGGGCTTATCCACTCTGATTCTTCTACAAGCTCAAAGATCCCAACATCCAGCATCTGGTCTATCTCAGCCTTCACATGGTCCTTGTATTATGGGTTCAGTCAGTACATCCTATGATGCATAGGTTTTTCATCTGGTTTCAATAGGATTTTCATCTCCCCCAGGTCTACTAAAATCCCCTTCATCTCTAAAAACCCTGTCGAAAAAATTTCCTAGAATTCATGTATATGGTCCGTGATTTTGGCCATGGTCTCCTCGTCCTAGTAGTTGCCAACATTGGAAAATTTTGAGTTCTCTTCTAACCCAATGTTGAATTTATGGATATTCAAGGGATGAATCATTGAATCTATCAATATTGCGGGTGTGACGATGTCATGGCTATGGAAATTGAACCAAGTGATATATTAATTTTACTCACAACAATTAACAATTGATCATGCAAAATCACTCACAAAGAGATTGAAAATTGGAGCTGAACACTAAACTGTATTAAATCAGTGTACAATAGCCAACCCTGTAATAACATAGGTTTCTGAATAAATAACATACATCAGGGATTCAAATGCATGAGGAGCAATTCGAATCTAGCATAAAGCAGGCTTACTAAAAATAAGCAAATCCCCCATAGGTGTAAAAAGCCGATTCCAAATCTGTCATGGAGCTCACAAATTGGAAAAATGGATTAGGAAAGCTAAAGAGTGGTGGAATGGTATCTCATACATGATTTTTCATGGAAAAAAGAGAGGAGGATGTGTAGGACAAAAAACTAGCCAACCTCACCTAGTCTAGCTTTTCCTTTTGCCTTAAAACACTGAAAAAGCAGGCAATAAAGCAGAAAAAAGCACAACGGCACCTAGGAGGCCAGGAATAAAGTATAATTGATTCCTTTAGCGTTCCCATGCACTACATGAGTCAAATAAGGCAAGTTTGACCATTATAGATAGGCAAATGACAACTTGCATAAGGTGGGACACATGAACTAGGAAAATAAGACAAAAATAATGGAATTAATGTCTAAGTGGGTAAACTATGGGTTGATTATTCTAAAACCCCCCCTTAATCCTGAATTATGAGTAATATATCAGAAAATTATAGGGACTAGCAACAAGGCTTAGTCACCCTTTACATACTACATGTCCATTTAAACAAGGAAAGAGGCAAAACCAACTTGGGAAAATCCTCCCTTAAACATGGACTGTAAAACAAAATTGTAGAATCTTGTCTTCATTCATGCTTGCATAGCATGATCAGAAATCCCTAGAAGTGATTTGAGATTGCTGAAGGTCTTCTCACAAAATGCTTTGGTGAAGATATCAGCTACTTGTTCTGAAGATGAGCAGAAGAGTAGGTGAATGGTGCCATCATACACAAGTTCTCTGATGTAGTGCATATGGATCTCAATGTGTCTGGTTCTCTACTTCTGAACTGGATCTTTACAGATTCGAATGGTACTCTGTTTATCACAGTAGATGGTAGTTGAGTACTCTGGTTCGAAGCCACACTCTCCAAGTAAACCCTGAAACCATAAACATTGAGTTGTTGCATTAACAACTCCTCTGTACTCTGCTTCTGTAGATGAGAGTGCAATGGAACTCAGTTTCTTTCTTGACCAGATGATTGGCCCTTCTACAAGCATGAACACATATCTTGAAGTGGACTTTCTATCTGTGCTATCACCTGCCCAATCACTGTCAGTAAATCCAATCAAATCAAGATCAGATTTTGCTTTATAGAAGATCCCATGTGTCCTTGTTCCCTGAACAAAGTTAAGGATCCTTTTGGTTGCTTTCCAATGGATCTCTTGAGGCTGATACATGAATCTAGAAGCCACACTTACTACATAACAAATATCAGTTCTAGTATGTGTCAGATACAATAAACATCCAATCAATTTCCTATACAGTGTATTGTTTACCATCGGTAAAGAATCAGCTTCTTCCAGCTTCACTCCTGAAAGGAAAGGAGTTTTGCTTGCTTCGCAATCCTTCATTATGAATTTTTTCAGCAAGTACAAGGAATATTTGGACTGGTGCACCTTGATTCCAGCTTTGCTTTGAGATATCTCAAGCCCCAAAAATTGACTTAAGAGCCCCAAATCTGTCATAGAGAAGGCTTGGTTCATAGCTCCTTTTAAGGAAGCAATATCAGCCTGTGAGCTTCTTGTAATGAGGAGGTCATCAAAATATAACAAAATGATCATTAATGAACCATTAACTAACTTCAAATAGACATTTGGATCTGATTTTCACTGAACAAAATTCAGTGATAGCAAGAAGCTATCGATCTTGGCATACCAAGCCTTGGGGGCTTGGTTTAGCCCATACAATGACTTTCTCAACCTGCACACAAGAGAAGGGTTAGTAGAAAAACCTTGAAGCCGCTGCATATATATATCTTTAGTGAGATCTCCATTCAGGAAGGCACATTTTACATCCATGTGATGTACCTCCCATTGCCTTGAGGCTGCAATGGCTAGAGCTAGCCTGATGGAATCCATCTTTGCCACTGGGGAAAAGGTCTCATTGTAATCTATGCCATAAACCTGTGAGTAGCCCTTGGCTACCAATATTTCCTTGTACTTCAATGGTGAACCATCAGCAGAAAATTTGGTCTTATAGACCCACTTACACTGTACTAGTTTTCTCCCTGGGGGAAGATCCACTAGCTCCCATGTGTTGCTCTTCTGGAGTGAGATGAACTCCTCCTTCATGGATTTTTTCCATCTTGGATCTCCTACTGCTTCTTCATATGTTTGAGGATCATACTCCACCATCAAATAGCATTTTTCAGCAAACATAGGATCCTTCATGCACAGACCATTCTCAAATTGAGATCTAGTCCTCCTTAGGTCATTAGGATCCCCAACTTGCTCACCTGCTGCATGTAGTGTCTTGGCTACCCATTTTGTCCTTGTGGGGATTTTAGGGTCTGCAATAAACTCATATCCATCAGAAAAATTAGAATCAGCATGTTCAACAAACTCTTTACTTACTTCTTGAGGTTCAGGTGGTGAAGAGGCTTCACCAACTTCCACTGCTGCAAGGGGTTCTTCTTCAAACTGAACACACCTTTCAATGAAGGCTTTGTTTGTGCTAAAATTTATCAACTTGTACCCTTTTTAATCTTCAGAGTATCCAACAAAAATACACTCTTGGCTTTGGGGTTGCAAAGCCTTCCTCTTCTCTGTCGCGATTCTAGCCCAAGCCTTTGAGCCAAAAATTCCGAAATGGGTCACATCTGGGTTGTGCCCACTCCATGCTTTGAAGGGAGTTATGCCATCAAGATGTTTGTGAGCCACCCTATTCTGAATATAGGCTGCACAGTTGATAGCTTTGGCCCAGTACTTTGGTGGCAAATTTTTGGCCTCCATCATGCATGTTGCCATCTCCTTCAGTGATCTGTTCTTCCTCTCAGCAACACCATTTTGCTGTGGTGTGTAAGGGATAGAATGTTGCATCTGAATACCTACATCTGCACAATAATTAATAAACTCAGACTTGACATACTCACCACCATTTTCATATCTGAGGGCCTTGAGTTTCCTTCCAGACTGGTTTTCAACCAAAGCCTTAAAGACTTTGAATAGGCCAAAAAATTCAGACTTGTGTTTCAGGAAGTGAACCCAGCAATACCTGGAAAAGTCATCAATGAAATTCAATGCATATTTGGCCTGACTCATGGACATATGAGGGAATGGGCCTGAAACATCACTGTGGATCAGCTCGAGGGGTGCAGAGGTTCTCTCATGACTAGCTCTCTCAAATTTGTGCTCTCGGTGTTTTCCTAGGATACAACCTTGGCAGACTCCTTTGGAAAATTTTATCTTAGGAAACCCTATGGCCATCTCTTTTTCACTAAGATCAGAAAGATACTTGTAATTTAGGTGGCCAAATATTTCATGCCATAGCTTGCTGGCTTCATTAGCATGAATGAGAAAAGCAGAGGGGTTTGAGTAAGGTAGTAAGTGTGAGAACATGTATACCTTTTGAGCATGATTCACAACTCCTTTTGCAATGACTCTACTATTTGAGATCTCTATGATCTCAGCTTCATCGGGGGAGAATATGACCTTCTTAGGAGACCCAGTGTGGGTCATCTGGTACAATGATAGGAGGTTGGAGGTGAGACCATGCACATACAGCACATTGCTGAACTGACCATGATCAATATCTATCCTTCATTTGCCTTTACTTTCAGTGAGAGAGTCATCTCCCAGTACAATAGATGGTCCTTTCGACATGTCCAGTGAGGAGAAGGCCTCCTTAGTCGAAACCATGTGTCTTGAAGCTCTAGAATCAATGATAAAACTGGGTGAGCTTGATGTGCCAGCAACTAGAGTATGAACTCTCTCTCTGTCATCTGAACTTGATCCTCCTTCTCTCTTCTTTGAGCTTTCTGGAAGGGAGATGCCATTCTTCTCCAGGAGTTGAGTCAGCATGTCTATCTACTTTTTCATACAAGAGATTTCATATTGATTGCCCTTATTGCAGTATGAGCACTTGTTCATTTCACCTTTGTTTTTCCTCTTCTGGTTATTCTTCTTGGGACCTTGTGGATCCTTCGGAGACTATTTCTTGTCTCTCTTTTGCTCAGGTGGATTTTTATCTTTATTTTTTCTTTTTGAATCCACCTTCAAATCTATAGCAATCAAAGCTTGATCTTTGGATGGTTTGATGGTGCCCATCATCACCAGCTTGTCCTGTTCTTGTGTGAGAGATTCCATGAAATCTGCAAGGCTAGGCATCTTCCAGATTCAAGCTGTCAGTTTTGTGGCATAGAAGGTTGAAACAAACATTGAATAATCAGGGCCCAGCTTCGATAGAATGGCAATTATAAGTTGATCATCTTTTTTTTCAATACCACATTGTTTCAGCTACAAAACTAGTGCTTTGAACTTGGAGAAATATAGCTGCAGGGATTCAAAGCTCGTTGGACTCAGAGAAATCAGCTCATTTTTGATTTGATGTCCCCTCATCTCATCTGTCTTTCCAAAAATATCAGCAAGCTTCCCCCATACTTCATTCGGTGATGTCAATCCATCAAGATGGAAAAGGAGGTCTCTGGAAATACTTAGACACAGGAGGCCATAAGCCCCATCCCTCCTATTGTGCCATTTTATCTTCTCTGCAGCTGCATTGGGCTCTGCTTCTGTTGCCATAGTCACCCTATAGAGGCCTTTCGCTCTCAACAGTATCTCCATCTCTACTTTCCATTCAAATAAATTGAAGGGAGTCAAGCTAGTTTTATGCGATTGATCCATAGCTTAGAAAATCTGTCCTGGATGTTAGTAGAAGGCTCCCAGTCACTGATTTTGAACCTAAAAAACAATTTTTGAAGGAGATAAAAAACCTATAATGGCTCTGATACCATGTGTAAATTGAACCAGGTGATAGATTAATTTTACTCACAACAATTAACAATTGATCATGCAAAATCACTCACAAAGAGACTGAAAATTGGAGCTGAACACTAAACTGTATTAAATCAATGTACAATAGACAACCCTATAATAACATAGGTTTCTAAATAAATAACATACATCAGGGATTCGAATGCATGAGGAGAAATTCGAATCTAGCATAAAGCAGGCTTACTAAAAATAAGCAAATCCCCCATAGGTGTAAAACGTTGATCCCAAATATGTCATGGAGCTCACAAATTGGAAAAATGTCTTAGGAAAGCTAAAGAGTGGTGGAATGGAAGCTCATACATGCTTTTTCATGGAGAAAAGAGAGGAGTATGTGTAGGACAAAAAACTAGTCAACCTCACCTAGTCTAGCATTTCCTTTTTCCTTAAAACATTGAAAAAGCAGGCAATAAAGCAGAAAAAAGCAGAAGGGCACCTAGGAGGCCAGGAATAAATCAAAATTGATTCCTTTAGCTCTCCCATGCACTACATGAGTGAAATAAGGCAAGTTTGACCATTATAGATAGGCAAATGACAACTTGCACAAGGTGGGACACATGAACTAGGCAAATAAGACAAAAATAATGGAATTAATGTCTAAGTGGGTAAACTATGGGTTGATTATTCTAAAAATGGATTCCTTCTGATTCCATAATATTAACATCTTGCAACTCATCATCATCTTCAGGTTCACCAGATAAGTTGTAGCATGCCATCATGGGTTGTATTAAGCAATGTGCATGGGGATCAACTGGGTATGCGACAGGGATGAATTTTAGTAAAACAACGTAGATGATGTGTAAAGCAATGCATACCTCTAGGTTGGCATCCTAGAAAGTAAACATCTACACAAAGAAAATAGACAACTCCTTCAAAGTGGTGATATTTCTGCGTAATTATGCTGCTACATACCAGGATCTTGGTATCTCTTTCGAAGTGTGAACAAAAGCGTGGACCCATTCATCTATGGGTCATGATACCCATAAAGTTTGACACTCGATCAAATGACTGGTGGGATCATTTCATCCATCATACCTCCCAGCATGATAGACCTATGAATCACCGAAGTGCACCATCATCAATATCCAACATTGTTCCCAGTCATGGATCATCTATTTGTGTGTAACCCACCATCAAGCTGAAGTAGCCTTCAGTGCAACATTTGGGGCCAATATCCTTTGTGGTTCGAACACTTTCTCTTAAAATTATCTAAGGAACTTGAGTAATGTTTGCATCCCTTCATAAATTGGTAACTCAACAATATCAGTTGCAACACGCCAGAGAGACTGTGTAATCAACTTGCATTTCCTGAATGGTACTTCATGCAACCTATTCTGCCAATTTTCCAGAGCATCATCAGAGTCAGAGGACAAAAAAATTACACCACGCCATCCAAGTATGCCATTGACAGTAGGATGGATATAGTCTTTAGAGATGTTATAAGCGTGATCCTAACTTCTACCAACTTCATCTTTCATGGGTTCAATATACTGATGTCCATCTTGAGGATCCATAGGGGAAATGACACTGACATCTTTGTTTCAAACGTGATAACTCATTTTTTGAAGTTGATAACCACCATGCTATCATTATCCCATCCAATCCCTAGCAATGTGGGACAAGAACCACCATCTTTGACTACTTCTATCACATCAAAGTCAGCATGCGTTTTCATACCTTCAATGTTCACAACTAAGTTTGAGACATGACCAATGGGCTGAACCTTTTCCTGATTTGCTAGTCACAACTACACCGGTGACCATCCCAATGCTGACTTTCCCATCAATTGCCAGGTTTGCTTGGTCATAATGTTTACATCTAATCCAAGATCTAGAATAACCGAGTCAACCTCATAATCTTTGATATGGATATTCATCCTCATCTCCTTGCCTCGCTTCCTCTTTTGAAAAGAGTTCACTGTAGAATTATTCACTACCTTATCCAGGTGGTAAAATAATTTCTCAAGCTTAACAAGGGCGTTAGGGTCCCTTGCCAGCGATAGACAACCTTCAAAGAACTGTTGCAAGGTACCATGCTACCGTGATGGTCCTGCCTCTACAAATGGATCAAAAGCAAATGGCATGTCAATAATTGTTAACTTACCCAGATTTCTCTCAATTGCATACTTTTCCCCAAAGAAGGTGTCTTTCTCCATCACAATTTCAAATGATACCTTTTTCTTTTTAGTGAGCTGAACTTGCTTCTGCGGTCTGTCTTCTGTATTCATCGCACCGGCGCGAGTGACAACCCCAACATTGACATCCTTTGTCTGTGGTTCTGCTTGGATTGTTGCAAATGTTGATATTTGATTAAGGTTCAATGGCGGGTTTTGATTAAACGGCTAATTCTGATTCTGGGGAGGGTTCTGAGTCTGAGTTTGCAGTGGGATCTGATTCTGCATGTTCTGCAACCGAGGAATGTTTCTAGCCTACCATTTTGGAATCAACTGAGGGAAGTTTTCAACATTATGTTTGCTGGATACATAGTATGTATACTGTGCATGATGGGACTCCCTCTGATAGTGTCTGAATACTCCACTGGTATAACACTGGATTGATTCGCGACCTCATACTCCTTGTAGCAGGGATTTCTCCTTGCTACAGGGGAAAGAATGGCTCCCTTATGTCTATAGGACAAAAGGGTAGGTTCCTACATGTGGAAAATGTAGAAAGAAATTGAAATAAACAGAAAACAAAGATAGAAGGAAAATAATGGCCATGAGCCTCTTTGCAAACACTGTTAGGGCTTCTCCTTGGCAACCTGCAAACAATCTATTAAGCAAAAACAAACCTACAAAACATGTTAATAAACAAACCTGTAAATAAACAAGGGTTAGAAAACAACTAAGCTATAAAAATGCATGAAAAACAACAAGATTATACCTCCTTTGGTGAAATGGGCCACTATGCCCTGGCTGGAAGGAAGCACCTCCCTATCTCACTTAGCAGTGGAAGAGGAGCTATGGCTCAATGAGGGAAATGAGTGGAAGAGAGAGGGATGTGGGTGGCTTGAGAGGCCAAGGTGTCTCAAGGAATCCACAGATTGCATAACAATATGGAAGAGGGGTGTGTTTTGAAGTGACCCCCACTGCTCCTTTTATAGCTTTTTGGGGACTTTTAGGGTTTTAAGCCCTTGGTCAGGGATTTAGCTCCTTTCGCCCTAACTTTAGCTCCTTTTAGGGTTTTAGGATCCTTTGAGGGGTTTTTGCCCCTTTTTGGAGGCTTTATACCCTAGGAGAGTTATTTAGGCTCCTTTCTGGGGTTTCTAATCCCTTTCTCATTTTTAAGCCTTTTTGAGGGTGTGGGGGTCTAATGGGGTGTTACGAGGGTCGTGAATGGGTGTCCTTGGGTGGTGTAGGCCATGTAGATATGAGTGAGGGATTTTTTGGGTTAATATATTTCCACCTGATGTGTGAGGGAAGGATCTCATTGTATGGCTGATGGAAATCATAGGATTTGCTGTGTAAAGGTGGTGCTTCTGGGGCTAGGGCATGGTGGCTTTTGGTTTTTGTATTAATATGGTTCCCATCAATGGGTGAGATACAAATAATGTGAAACATGTATATGGACGAGGTGGGAATCCCTATGCTTGTGACAATGTCAAAATAATAATTTGATATATGCTCTAAAATACAAGAGCCAATCATATACAACTGATGATACAATAATGGTTGCCTCAATGTGAGGTTGAATACAATACTGATTTGGTACATTGGACCCATGGAATTCTCATGGAATGCTATATATTCATGACTGACAGTCTACTGGATCTGGAATGGTACATAGCTGTGTGGACTCACTGATTGAAAGTCAAAGTCTCTGTGGTACAAGTATGTTGCATCAATCATAAAGGTATATCGAAGTACTGCTGGGGCTTCTAAACACTGTCTCCAACGAAACCCTGAAATCACAAGGGACATAACCTGTTTAGGTCCCTTGAGTAGACTCATCAATGTGCTATAGTTAGGTGAAATTCAGGGTCTTCGACCAAGTATTGTGCAGACCAAATCCTATACAAATCTCAATGGTGCAATGGTGTAGTTGAAGTCGAGCACGTGAGAAACAACCATCTTGAGAGGCACTAAGGAATCCTCTCAAGTGGTCCAAGGAGCTCATTAATGATGTTAATGAAACCAACGTACAGGGACCTCTAGGTCTATCCTCTAGAATATGTGTGTTGTCGTCAACAGAGGGAGACCCGCCCCTAGTCAAGGAAATTATGTTTGCTTGACCAGAAGTGCGAGGGAAATAACCAAAAAGTGTGAGACAATCTGCGGACTGACCCAATGAATGTGGGGGGTGGGGGAGAATTGAACAGGGGTAGGGGGAGTGTGGTAGACTCAAAATTCCTTTGTCTAGATTATGAAAAAATGGCATACCAGGCAGCAAATGGAACTAACTCATGGGAATGGGATCATAGCTGTAATACTGGGAATGTCACAAAAGATGTGAAATTCTTGGAGGAGGTAGACACTTTTGAAATTGATGGGATCTAAGGAATACACATTGCAGAGTACTCTAAACAAAGGCAACCCAATGTGGGAATGCTTCCAAACTATTTTCTATGGGGTGGTGTCTAGGGACACCATTGTGGTACGATCTCATGGATTTTTGGCGAGCCCGAGAAGGTAAATGCTCGATGGTGCTTTCAATTTTAGAGAGTCTGAAAGCATGAAGAAGACTCCAATGGGGGATCTTTTTCATTGGTAGTCTCTTGTGCCTGAAAAAGGATAAAAGTATACATAGGAGAGCTCGCTCATCTTGTAAGGGATGAGAGACTTCTTTACCGTTGGTAGTCCAATCAGGATGAAAAAGGTTAAACCTGTACTAACTAGACGATCATTTAGATACTTTTACGAGCATGAATAAAACCAAGTTTGCTCAGAAATATTTTCTTAATGAGAAGGCTGGAAAGAGCTTAACGACAACCCATGGTGATATTTTTCATAAAGTGCGGCCCCTCTACCCAAGAAAGCATAAAAGTATGCAGAGGGGAACGATCTTAGCTTGAATGTGCCAAGGAGGTCCTTTTCAATTGATGGTCTACATGGTCCACAAAAGGATATAAACAAGATGATGTAGACCAAGGTTACTTGGAAGCAGAAGAGGAAGCAGGAAGCGGGTGCGGAAGCGGAAGTGGGAAGCGCCTTTTTCAAAATAATCCGGTTAGGAAGCGTTTTTAAAAAAATATATATTTTTATATATTTTGATAACGGAAGTACCTAGAACATTGAATTAGTTATGAAAAGAATAAAAACATGATATAAACCATGGTCCATATTCATAATACCATATAACATCATTAATCAATCATCAATGATTCAATCATCTAGTAGTGAATTCGTCAACCATAGGTCCAATATACAGATTCCATATTACATAACATCAACATTTAAGCTTCAAATTTTAACATCAACCATGAAATGAAAGTTGAATCAATTCAATTTCACGAAGCATCATAATCATTGATTCATTACCAATAATGCAAAGTTGAAAACATTGAACTTCAAAAGTAAGTTCAACTTCAAACTTCAAACTTGAATTGCCATGTAATGTTTACAAAATGTCAAAATATACCATAATAAGTTATAACTATAAAAGAGTCAATGTTCTAGAAAATGTAAGGTACTGTAAACAAGAAAAAACAAGAAAAAATCTAATGTTTCCTCTTGCCACAAGAAATTTCTAATTTCTTTTCCCGTGTCCTATGAACAATGGGACTTGTATCATCTCCCCCTATAGCTCGTGAAGCTAGAGCTGATGAACCACGTCCAACACGTGCATTCCCCCCACTCACTGATGCGAATGGAGGTCGCGAACCTGAAGGCAAAGCTGGTGCATCGGATGGGAACAAGCTACAAGTTGGCGGTGGCATTGTTGCTGCTGCTGCTAGGTCATCTTCCTCACCCAAAAGCTCTTGCTCCAAGCACTCTAAAGTTAAGGACCCATCCTCCAAGTTATGCTCCTCCGGATTGTTGTCCCAAGTGACATATGATCTATCAGTTTTGGCCCGCTCACAATAATGACTCAACAACCTCAAGTTGTAATGTACATAAACCAAGCTTTCTGCCCGGTTTTCATTTAATCTGTTTGTTTTCACGGAGTGTATGAAGCTATAGGTGCTCCAACACCTTTTTGCAGAGGAATTGTTAACCACCTGTGAAAGCACTCTCATTGCCATTTTATACAAGCGTGGGCATGGTGAGCCATACATGGTCCACCATTCCATAGAAGACACCCTTTCTCGATCTCTTTTTGCATGTAAAGTACCAAATGGACCAAGCTCACTAAGGTATTTTCTTAATTCACTGTGCAAATAGTCACATTCATCAGGATCACTGACCAACTTATCTATAGCAGTCATGTACCCAGCCTATACCTCTGAATCTGTGTGAGGTTTTTTCCTTTCCATACCCCTAGGTGCTGGTTTGGCCAACCAAGATGGAGAATAATATTTAGGTGTTAATACATATGCCAAGGCATGTAGTGGAACGTTGAGATGGTCCCACCTTTTGACCACTTGTGCATGAATATGCTTATACAAAATGGGATCTTTCGGATCAACAATGTCTTTTATTTGGCCCAGCATGCTATCCATTTTCTCATACACCTCCCCAATCACTGGCTTATCTATATATACAAACCGAATCATGTAATAGATGGGATTTATAAATTGCAAAACATACTTGACATTTTTCCAAAATGCAGTATCAAGAACGGTGTCCTCCACCTCCTGAAATTGACGCCTGTCAAATGTGGATGTAGCTCTATCTTTCAAGACCTGCCATGATTCACTTGATACCATGCTAGCCAATGCCTCTCTTACCTTCAAAAGGCGCCTGAAGGCGAGGTAATAGCTAGCAAATCTAGTCTTTCCTACCTTCAATAGCTCCAACTTTGAGTGAGTGCGAAAAATGTCGTGGGCATTGCTATGATTGGTAATAAATCTTATCATGTGCTTGCCCTTTTTGTACAATGCACCAATCCATCTATAATCATTCTCCTTTATCTTAATAATGTCATGCATCAAAAGGTTCAACGTGTGAACCAAACACCCGGACCAAAATATGTTGGGGTATTTATCTTCAATGATTGCTCCTGCTGATTTGCAATTAGCAGCGTTATCGGTTATGACTTGAATGACATTGTATGGACCAATAATTTCAATGGTTTTGAGTAGGAGTTCTACAATGTTTAAGCCGGTCTTGAATTTCTCTGAGTAGTCATGGGCTAAAAGGAAGACTGCACCACTAGCAGACACACCAAGAATATTTATCAATGGCTTGCCTTTTACATTTGTCCAACCATCTGATACAATTGATACCCCAGTATCATTCCATTCATTTGTGAATTGCCCCAAAGCGGCTTGGATCTTGGATTTTTCTTTGTCAATCCCCACAGTTCGAGCTTTGTCATACCTGGGGCTCATGTATCCTGTTGGGGCACCGCAGATGGTAGCTACCATTTCATGCCAATAGGGTGAGCGAAGAACATTGAATGGTATGCCACATGCAAAGAGAAACCGATACACCTTTGAATCCACATCATCCCTACAACCTTGGTCAAGGAAATATGATAATGTCTTCCGCGATCCCATGGGAAAGAATACACTACCTCTGGTGGATGGGCTTGAGAGGTCATTCACATTGTCATCCTTTAACCCTTTTGATTTGTATATTGCTTCATTTTCCTCCTTCCTATAGATGGCTCTTTGTGTTGGGAGAACCTTCTTGCAAATACAAACTCCTCCTGATTTTTTTTCATCAGATGGCATGCTCCCACATAGATGTCTTCTCACACGGGTATATGAACCTGTGTAAGTAATATTACAATGGTGGCAAGTGAATTTGCAGGTTCCACCCCCTTTGCCTCCTTGTGTCTTTGTGACATATTTCCACAAGGGTGTTAGCTCCTCTTTGGCTTTCTTTGGGTTCCAGTTGTCTTCCTCCTCCTCCTCCTCCTACTCCTCTTCACCATGGTATCTACGACTACCCACTTCTTCATCCTCCCCATCATTCCTCCTCCGGTTTCCAACCACCACCATCACAAAAACAAATGGAACCAACAAAATAAGCCACAAACCAAAACCTATCACCATGTTTGTTGAGAGTTGAAAGTTGGAATAGATTTTATAACCTGTTACCTGCAATAGAATGAGGGAGGCCACATGGGAAAGAGTAGGAGAGGAAGTAGAAGTTGAAGAACATCTACAATCATCTAATACCAAGCATCTAGTCTACAATTTCAAAGTTTCAAAAATCCAAACACAAAGCAAATCAATAAGAGAGGGTTTTAAAATTTAGAGCCTACCTCTTTGTCTTCTTCAAGCTTGATGGGAGCATCCTTTGCCTTCTTCAAGCCTCCTCTCCTCTCCTCTCCTCTCTTCTCTTCTCTTCTCTTCTCCTCTCCTCTCCTATCCTCTCTTCTCTTCTCCTCTCCTCTCCTCTCCTCTCCTCTCAATCAATAGAAAATGAAAATGAAAATGGAATGGAATGAAAATGGGCTTTATCCCTCACACACATCCCCTAAACCCTCTATACAAACCCTAAGGCCCTGCCGTGGGTTCCCCAAGCAACCACATGGATTTTACTAGTCTCCAAATCGGCGGAATCGACGGAAGCGTTTTCGGGAATCGAAGGAAACGTTTCAGGAAGTGTTTTTTTAAATAGGAATCAATTTAGGAAGCGTTTTTTTGGCGATTCGGAAGCTCGAACCCTAAACAATTCCTGGTGATTCCTCTTTTGGGCAGGGAGTGTTTTATAGATAGAGGAATCGCGATTCCTAGTCGATCCCTAGGTGATTCCCTTGGAATCGCGATTCCGAAGTGGGTTCGAAGGGGGGGGGGGATGATTGTAGACTCCCTTTCCTATACTTTAGCGAGTGGGAAAGGAAGCAGCCACACTCATCTATCTTTTCATTGTTTTAAGGAGTCAAAAAAGAACTTAAACGAAACTCCAGTATGGTCAATTGATTGTGGTGGCATAAACGGTGGCCCATGTCGGGACTGTGGACAGTCATCCAAATGTCATCCATGCAGTATGGATAGAGTAGAAGTCTCTCAAACATACCAATACATACACGGGATAGATCACGACAGAGGCTCATGATTCGGTGCGGCAGAGGCACTCAAACCGAGGTGGCTCTTGGACAAAGGTCAAGAGAGCACATGTGTGTGTGTTGTGGTGGATGAACTTGACTACATGCAATGTGAGTGCAAGTCGAGGGGCACTTATGTGCCAAATACATGCAAGAAAAATAAATTATTTTATGGACAGTGGTCTAGAGGTTTGCGTAAGGTGCGGTGGATGGAGAAGACAACTATGTGTTAAAATACAAAACAGAACTAAAAATGGTGTCCCTTAATAGGATGTGGCCTGAAAACCCGCATGAGTAGCAGTAAAGAAGTGTGATATAAGTACAGGTCTGTAGACACTTGCATCATCATGTCATGGCTTCATAAATTGAGGTGACTTGTGGGAAATGTTCCTAAAATTAATTTATTAAACATGAGACAATGGTCTCATAAAGAGATATAATTTGAGCTCAGAGGTGTGAGAGGTGTCTTGAACCGGTTTCAGGTGACTTTGAATTAGAAGTTGATGGTGCTACCCCTGACTTGTGCTAAAACACGTTGAGAAATAAGAAAGGGAAAAAACTACACTATAAGGGACTCATAGTGGTTATATCAGGCATAGACTCTCTTGAGGTGGATCCCATTGCACAGCTTCTTCAAGAGTCGACCGTCTGAGTCAGGGAAAAGGTATGCCCCCTTGCTAAGATGAAGGTCATTGGCAAGGTGGGATGATGAAATATGGTATTTTATGGGAAGAACCAATTCCACACTATGGTTTAAAGGGAATGGGGTAAAACCGGAGGTGGTGTTACAGATCTCCCCGTCATTGTGTAAGTGGTGTTGGGATAGATCAGGTGGATCTTCCATAGCCGACAAGACAGAAGGGAAAATGGTGCTAGAGATCATGTAAATGGTATTGGTTATGGTTTTTGTGGCCTTCCCCCAGTCTCTGTTGGAGGAAGAGGGGCAGACCTAGAGACAAGAAGAGTCTTTGATGGACCTAGAGGTAGGTGCAACATCATCTCAATTGGATGGACATGAGTCAACACATCTTGGGGCCTTAGAGGTAGGGTAGGTGGTTCAAGGTACCACACAGGATCTCCTAGTGTAAAATCCTATAGATTGTGGGTTCCCAATATAGACTTACTCATGATATTGGATGGTAGGAAAAGGAAAGGGAAAAGGAAAAGGAAAATAAAAAGGATCGTGTTGATCGGGAATGAACCCCAATGTTTCCCTGGTAACTGAGGTTGAGGTTGTGATTGAGGTTATGTCTATGGTTGGGGAAACAATAGAAGATACAAGTCTGATGGACCGTCAGTGACGGTGGAGACAAGAGGATCAGTAGAACTGGACATCATGTAGATGGACATGGTGTCTAAAGAAAGAGGTGGGCGGTGAACTTATTCGATCAGAGTGATCTTAGATTGAAGGGAATGTTGACAGAGGTTGGCCAGATCCATTCAAAACTTGGACAAGTCTTGGCAGTGGTGAGAGTAATGTCCATACAAGTCATAGAGGGTGCAAGCATGGTTTGTTATGAATGCCTTGTTTCTTAATACTGGCGTGCTTGGAAGCTCAATGACGAGGAGGTTTTTGTTTGTATCCATGGCATCCAAATGCATGTGGATCATTGGGATCTTAGGGAAAATTTTGAGTTGGATGGCCCTGTTGCTCGCAGACAGTGCAAGGAAAGATCGATCGAGGTTCTGTGGTAGTTTTGGTATTCTTTCCCCTGGCCCTTTTCGGGTGGGGCAGTGCGGGTGTGGGTGTGGCAGTTGGATTTTGTGGGCCGAGTGGAGGGTGAGACTCGATCGCAATGGGTTGCACTGGTGTTAAGACAACTTGGGGCATTAGTGGTTGAGCTGGTGGATCAATATAACACACCATAATTCCCAATGTAAAGGTGGGTAGGCTTAAGGTGGCCATTACTGGCTTGCTCATGACACCAGGTGGGGGAAAGAGGAAGGGAATCGTATGGACTGGGGATGAGCCCAGATAAATCCCTACTAGTTGAATGTAGGGATGTGGTTGTGGTTGCAACTATGCGTAATGCTACTGCTATGGGTGATGCTGCAGCTGTAGTTGGTGTTGCGGCTGCGAAAAATGTTGTGGTTGTGGTTGGGGATGTGGTTGCGGTTGTTGTTTGGGTGCATCGGTGCTTGATGAGACTTTGCACAAGTTTGCAGTTTCATTTTGTGTCAATGGTGGTGAAACTAATGGGAAAGGAGCTATCATGGTGGTATCAGCAAACAATCCAGGGCCCACATTGAACAATTGGGAGGCTAGTGTGTTTTCAACCATGGTGTTGATTGCAGGGATGACATTGGTGTGTGTGGTCATCTTTTGCAACTCAATGGTGGTGATGGTAGGGATAATGTTGGTGGGTGTTGTTAACCCTTGAGGATCATGATAAGTGAGTTGATCAACCATCATGATATTCCCTTCGCGGGGGAACATCATGAGACGGAAGATAGTTGATGCGACCACTCTCATGGCATACATATAACTTCTTCCAAGGAGAAGGTTATAGTCCAGTTGAGCATTGAAGACCTCTATGTTGATCAACATTGTCTTCCTAGCTAATGTTATGGGGACATGGGCGAGGATTCCTTGGGCTTTAGTGGGTTTCCCATCATAAGCCCGCAAAGTTGTGGAGGATGGTTGCAAAATTGAGGATCCCAGTTTATGCTAGACTAGGGTTGACATAACGCATGTGGATGCCCCCTCATCCACTATGCACCTGTGCACAACCAAATTTCAGATGGACACCAGGATTTGAAAGGCAATGGTTGATGGCATGCATAGTTCTCCATTCTCTATGTCAAATGTGATCAACTTGGAGTTGGAGGGGTCTACTGCCCTAAGGGAGGATAGTAAGGCTTTCCACTGTGTTGGGCACATTTTAAGTACCTCAAGAGTGGACATAGCAGTTGGTGTTTGGGCCAAATCATTGACAATGCTATAGCTGACATCAGCTCTAGTCATGGAATTATTGGCAATTATGCATATGGGGGGGCACAGTAATGGGGGTAACTGAAGAGGTACATTGAACGATTTGGATG
Organism: Pseudotsuga menziesii; assembly: GCA_001517045.1. NCBI lineage: Eukaryota > Viridiplantae > Streptophyta > Pinopsida > Pinales > Pinaceae > Pseudotsuga > Pseudotsuga menziesii. The sequence goes on along the minus strand of LPNX010007464.1, from coordinate 44,643 downwards.
TGGATGTCACTAATGTGTCAGTAGGTTCAGTGGTGGTTCTGTACTGGTTTTTAAGTTGACTTCTTCAGTCGTGATGGCTAGTAGGTGGTGGACACCTGTTTCGGCCATGGGAGGTGCCCCCAGAGAATTAGGATTGGCTTGGGGAGGGGGTACGGTTGCCACCAACCCTTGGAATGGTAGTGGGCTTTGAGGCACCATAGGAGAAGGTCCTTGTGGTGTTGGGTTGGGTTGGGCTTGGTTTGTCATGTTGGTGGCCTGCTGGACCTCGTTCTGAATGTACTACTTAGCTTGATCCATGAGGGGACACTCGAATTTGTAGTTTCCATAGACTTCACAGAGTGTACACGGTTGGTTTATGCGCAACAGGGCATTGTGTCTTGGTGCGTTTTGTCATGGGGGGTTTTTGGCTAGCCGGTTTGCCGCGACAATGTTGGGAGGATTTGGTTGTTGACCACCTCCTTACGGTTGGTTGTTGGCTTGGTTATAGGTCTTATTATTTCTAGCTTTCCCTTATTGATTATTGGGGGCATGTTGGTTGGGATGGTTTTCTTGTGAAAACACTTGTCCCAACGAAGTGGGTGGAGCGGGGGCAGAGGCTTGAACTGGTTGTACTGGTGGTGCATAGTATATTTATGGGGGTGGTGATACCAAAAATGTGGGAATTTTTTCCACATATTGCTGGATTGGCCAAGCCATGGCCTGAGCCTACTATGGTGGTGCAAGCTATGCGTAGGAAGTTGTTTCTCCAGACTAAGACATCATTCTAGCATAGTCCGGAGTTTGGTTCTCATAAGAAACACTAGCAGTATTGCTTGGTTGTGGTGGAGCTATAGGTGGTGTTAGACAATGTTGTGGCTGTTGGGAGACTGAGCCCAAAATGCCATTTGTAGCATGGGATTCCCCCGGTGCATCCCGGTAGGAGGTACCCAGGTGGGGAGAATCTGGAATGATGGTGTACATGCATCCAGACTGAGCGTAGATCAGGTCAAACTATTGGGATTTTAGTATGGCCTCTTCTTCAGATTGAGATGTTCAGATGTGACATCCTTTTATATGGTTGAGAGTAGGTCTTGAGGAACCAATCCAAGAAGATCCTGTCATCAAGTTAGATTTTACACAAGCTATGACATCGTCGCCATTCATGGATGTGGTTGGCTATATGTGTCGCAGTGCTTTGACAGCAGGATAGTAGGATCTCCATGTTGATGTATATGTAACTTCGGAATGTATTCTTCTATATATTTCATATATTGTAACCCGATGTTTATTCCGAGATGTTTCTATTATGTATTTGAGTCATGTGGTCATGCCCCGATGTTTCGATCGGGAGGATTAATAATGTAAACAAGTCATATCAAGTCATTAGGTAAGTCCCCACAGTTTAGGGGCACTTGAGTTATTATACACTAATTAAGGTGTAGGCTCGAGTAGCAATTATTAGGTTGAGTGAAATTCAAGTCAACGGAAGAATATAAATAGGGAGTGAGAGTCTCTCTATTTATCACTTGTGACTTAGCTCTCTTTCTCTCTAAAGTGTGGCGCACTTTTGGAGAAGGAAATTCTTGTGCTTGACAGAAGACAGAAGGCTGCTATTGTGAAGGGAGGTCATCTTACTGTTTTGGGATCACATCTTGTGGTGATACTATCTTAGAGGAAGTTGAGGGGTTTTCTCCATTTATGGTTTCCCCTCCCAAAATATTTGTGTCTCTTGTTTCTTGATGTGCTTATGTGATTGCTGTGCTTGTTATTCTCTCAGTGAAAAGATCTTGTCATAATGCTAGCTTAAATGTTGAAAAACTAACATGGAATCAGAGCTAACCTGAGAAGAAGACATTGTGCAGCTACAGGAACTAGGGCTTCCTATTTTGTGGATATTTCTCCACATATTTTCAGCACAAGTATGCTAGGATGACTCTCCATTGAAGGGTGCATCTTTCTGTCGATGCGGAATTCAATTTCAAGCATTTTCAGTTTCGATGTGGAAATTAGGGCTTTGTACAGAAGAGGAAGTTTTGAGTGAGACTAGCATAGGATTGTTCTCCTCATCAAAACCGAAATTTAGAGACCTGGATCAGGAAATTTGGTTGGGTAAATCTCCGGGAAAGTCAAACGCTAGTTTGACCCCTAGCTAGGAGAAACCCTAAATACTAAAACTGATAAGTTTTGGTACAGTAGATATATTCAGAGATTGACGAAGTCTCAGAAGCTGAAAATTGTAGATGCCGAAGATACAATCCTAATGAACACTGTGTCCAAATGGCAGCCTCTGATTCACTATATTCTGGGAGATATGATCTCTCCAAGTTAGTGTTCCATCCTCTTCCAGAAATCATCCATAAACAGGACACCTGGGGAGATCTGCAATATCTTGAGCTACAGAGGTCCAAATGGAATTCCTGAAGATTTTATAGAAATGTAACGGACTTTAATTTATTTGGTCCAAAGGTTAGACTCAGAAGATGAACCAATGACACGTGGCATGCCGTACAACTTCGCTGTTCTGAACAGTCCTGTAACAGGTCACCTTGGGAAAATGATCATAAATCTCAAATGGTGAAACCAATTCTGATGACACCTACGGTGTTGTATCAGGGACATTCGAGGTTACCTTAGTGAGAAATTTCAGACACAGAAGATCCGTAATTTCAGAGATATCACAGAAACAGTAATAGGAATTTCTGCAGAAGAAATCAGAAAATTAGGGCTTCCTGTTCCGGGAGCTTCCCTCCACTATTTTCAGAAAAGGAGTACATTGGACAGCTCCATTTGAAGAGATCTATCTGCTCATCCAATCAGATCTGAAAAATTCCAAGTTTTGAAAGTTAGTGTTTCTGCGACAAACCCTAGATTAACGAACTCTGGGACAAGGACGGACACCTCAAATCGGTAAGATCTAATCTTTTACTATTTCCATTTGAGGTTCTCATTTCAATATGATATATCACATCAGCTTGGTTAAAAGCTTGCGGAAGTTGACAACTTCCAAACCTGGAAGTATATGATCTCTCTAAAGAAAATGGATTGGACACCTACATGAGTATGGAGGTTTCAGTTTCAGAGGGAGACGAGGCCAAAAGAGACATCATGCTCATGCTGCAGAGGATGATGAACCATCCAGAAAGAGATTCAGATATGAAAGTGAAGATTCTTCAAGAAAGGATGAATATGTTCTGATGTCAGCTCTCATAGGTAACATTACTCATGGAAGTTATGATTGTCTTATAGATAGTGGGGCTTCCAAACATATGACAGGATTCAAGGAATCCTTTGTAAGACTATCAGAACATGAATCACCTCACAAGGTGAAACTAGGAGATGACTACCAATATCCAATAAAAGGTAGTGGGGAATGTTCATACAAGCTAGACTCTGGTAAGTCTCTAACAATGAAAGAAGTATTGTTTGTGCTAGGATTGAAGAAGAACATTCTCTCCATTTCAGCATTAGATGCAAAAGGAATGCGGGTGGCATTCATAGATGGTCAAGTCATCATATGGCCAAAAGGAAAGACTATCGATGATACGATAGTGATTGGAGAACAAGAAGGAGGCTTGTACAAATTTAAGGAACAATCCTTGATCCAT
>LPNX010007464.1:21971-40425 GCA_001517045.1 Pseudotsuga menziesii | reverse complement strand
CTCACGAAAGGAAGGCCTAGACTACGAAGAGACATTTGCAGCCAGTAAGAGTTGAAACAAATACATGATGAGATTGATGAAGATCTTAACCTTGGCTAAACGGTTGAAGATGAAATTATATACACTAGACGAATGCATAGAATACTAGTAGCATAGGAAGCTACTTGTCACTCCAGTACAGAATGTTTCAGTGCATAGAGCACAGAAGACAGAGGGAGTACGATGCTTCGCTTCAGAGGGAGTGACTATAGAAGATCATGAGGTTCGACATGATATGACAGGATGGAAATATTACTGATGACTTTAGGCTTTACTGAGAGTAAAGTGAATTCCAACCTTTGCTTCAAGGTTGAAGGCAGAATACCAGTGATACTCCTGTTATGTGTCGATGCACTATTGTTCTAGGTATGGAGGTGTGGCAGAGTACAAATGGAATTTTCCTTGGACAAGGGAAGTATGCAGTAGAGATGCTGAAGAGGTTCATGATGATGGACTGCATGACCACACCTATGGCATTGAACCTGAAGCTATTGAGTGATGCTTCTTCAGATACGGTTGATGCTACGATGTATCGTCAGATGATTGGGTCATTGATGTACCTGACGAACACGAGACCAGATATTTACTTTGCTGTGAACACCTTGAGCCAGTACTTGACAGATCCGAGAAGTGTTCACTTGATTGCTGCAAAGCATATTCTGAGGTACCTGAAGAGTACAATTGATTATGGGCTCAAGTATGATGCGAATCAGAAGATTAACCTGGAGGGTTATGTTGATTCAGATTGGGCAGGCAGTTCCATCAATAGGAAGAGTACTTCGGGATGTTTCTTTAGTATGGGATCAGGTGTGATCTCTTGGTTTAGTAGGAAGAAATCCTGTGTGGCACTGAGTACAGCTGAAGCAGAGTATGTCACAGCTTGTTCAGCTAGTTGTGAGACAGTATGGCTGCGGAAGCTACTGTCTGATATATTTGATCTCCAACTGGATGCTACCTGTATACATTGTGACAACCAGAGTTGTGTGAAGTTGTCAGAGAATCCAGTGTTCCATGACAGGTCGAAGCATATTGAGATCAAATATCACTATATCAGGGATATGGTGCAGAGAGGAGCAGTGAAGCTCCTGTATGTTGCGACGGAGGAACAGATAGCTGATGTATTGACGAAGCCATTTGCTAGGCTGAAGTTTGAGTACTTCAGAGAGAGACTTGGTGTTCTCCAGATTGAGGCTTCCTCCCAGAGACAGTGATGAGATCCAGAGCCATTCTAACATGGTGAGAGGATTGGTTCCTTCCATGGTCAGATGTAAGGGCTGAGATATTCCATCATGGTGAGAGGATTGGTTCCTTCCATGACTACTATGAGTACTGAGATCCATAGCCATTATGATGAGCAGGTCAGATATAAGGGCTATTCCATTCTGTTCATGGCTAAAGGATTTAGTTCCTTCCATGTCAGATGTAAGTGCAGAAATCTCTCTTCATTGTGGTTGAGAGTCTTCCATCCTTGGATGGGATTGTGCCATTCTGATGAGGAAGTCAGATGTAAGGGAAAGGCCATTCTGTTCATGGCTAAAGGATTTAGTTCCTTCCATGTCAGATGTAAGTGCAGAAATCTCTCTTCATTGTGGTTGAGAGTCTTCCATCCTTGGATGGGATTGAGCCATTCTGATGAGGAGGTCAGATGTAAGGGCAGAGCCATTCTGTGCATGGCTAAAGGATTTAGGTCCTTCCATGTCAGATGTAAGTGCAGCAATCTCTCCTCATTGTGGGTGAGAGTCTTCCATCATTGGATGGGATTGTGCCATTCTGACGAGCAGGTCAGATGTAAGGGTAGAGCCATTCTGTTCATGGCTAAAGGATTTAGTTCCTTCCATGTCAAATGTAAGTGCAAAAATCTCTCTTCAGTGTGGTTGAGAGTCTTCCATCATTGGATGGGATTGAGCCATTCTGATGAGTAGGTCAGATGTAAGGGCTGAGCCATTCTGGTCATGGCTAAAGGATTTAGTTCCTTCCATGTCAGATGTGAGTGCTGGCCATTATGTCGAGTAGGACATATGTAAGGGCTACCGCCATTCTGACGAGCAGGTCCGATGTAAGGGCAGAGCCATTCTGTTCATGGCTAAAGGATTTAGTTCCTTCCATGTCAGATATAAGTGCTGGCCATTCTGTCGAGTAGGATAGATGTAAGGGCAACTGCCATTCTAGGAATGGAGGCACCTGGTCAGTTACCAGGAACACTCAGTCAGGTTGTGCAAATGAGCATGTAATCAGTCCTGGGAGATTTACAGATGGTCTTTCGAGGTTTTTCCTATGGCATGTAATTCGGTGCCCTGGGACATCTGGCAAATGCTCTTTCAAGGTTTTGCTCTGGGATGGCATGTAATCAGCCCTGGGAGATCCTATAGGTTGGGCTGTGTGCCCGTAATCAGTCCTAGGATGCTCTTGCGAGGTTTTTCCATGACCACATGTAATTAGCCCTGGGAGATCCTATAGGTTGGGCTGTGTGCCCGTAATTAGTCCTGGGATGCTCTTGCGAGGTTTTGTGGTGAGGTCACATGTAATCAGCCCTGGGAGATCCTATAGGTTGGGCTGTGTGCCCGTAATTAGTCCTGGGATGCTCTTGCGAGGTTTTGTGGTGAGGTCACATGTAATCAGCCCTGGGAGATCCTATAGGTTGGGATGTGTGCCCGTAATCAGTCCTGGGATGGTCTTTCGAGGTTTTGTGACGCACGTAATAAGTCCTGAGGATTCTCCAGTATGGCTAGTGATGATGAAGACCTGCAGGTGGTGGGCCTACAACCAGCATGAAAAAGGGTTGGCTCTGTAGAACTTCCTATGATGAGATAGTACACACATGATGATGACCAGTGGAGATCCAGATCGAGCTATGATCCAGATCCAGTTATGATGACTCCGAGAGATCCAGATCGAGTGATGATCCAGATCTAGCAGTGATGATCCAGATCGAGAGATGATCTAGATCCTGTCCAGAGTAATGATCCAGATCGAGTGATGATCTAGATCCTGTGATGATTTCCTATGACGATCCAGATCGAGAGATGATCCAGATCCAGATGACTTGAAGATGAAGATGACTTGAAGACGAAAAAGACTTGATGACAGAGATGACTTGAAGACGAACATGATCCAGTGATACAGAGAAGAAGACCAGTGCTGAAAATTGTGTCGAAAGAATACCTTCCTAGTTAAGAGGGAGTGTTGATGTATATGTAACTTTAGAATGTATTCTTCTATATATTTCATATATTGTAACCCGATGTTTATTCCGGGATGTTTCTATTATGTATTTGAGTCATGTGGTCATGCCCCGATGTTCCGATCGGGAGGATTAATAATGTAAACAAGTCATATCAAGTCATTAGGTAAGTCCCCACAGTTTAGGGGCACTTGAGTTATTATACACTAATTAAGGCGTAGGATCGAGTAGTAATTATTAGGTTGAGTGCACTTCAAGTCAACGGAAGAATATAAATAGAGAGTGAGAGTCTCTCTATTTTTCACTTGTGACTTAGCTCTCTTGCTCTCTAAAGTGTGGCGCACTTTTGGAGAAGGAAATTCTTGTGCTTGACAGAAGACAGAAGGATGCTATTGTGAAGGGAGGTCATATTACTATTTTGGGATCACATCTTGTGGTGATACTATCTTAGAGGAAGTTGAGGGGTTTTCTCCATTTATGGTTTCCCCTCCCAAAATATTTGTGTCTCTTGTTTCTTGATGTGCTTATGTGATTGCTGTGCTTGTTATTCTCTCAGTGAAAATATCTTGTCATAATGCTAGCTTAAATGTTGAAAAACTAACACTCCACCCCTTCATCATATCTGATAGGGATTTGGAAATACTGTAGGAACATGAAAGCTAGGGATTTGAAATCTGGGTTCTTGGCTTACGGTAGCTCAATGTACCATTTGGCCGCAGCACCTATAATGGTGCGTTGGAATAGCCCCAGTCTGATGGAATTGTCTATGATGTTATTTGAAAAGCACCATAGATGGAATGTCATGATATGATTTTGGGGACATTCCCCTGCCTTTCCTTCAAACTTGGGAATGTCTAATGGAATATTGGTTGGCATGGGTGGCCAGAACGCTTGGTGGTGGATGGGGTCATTTGTTAACCGAGCCAAATCAGGTAGTTTAAGATGAGCCATGAAAGGTAGATTAGACCCTAGGTTGATGTGAGATGGGGTAGCAATGGTGGTGGGGTTTGCAGGTGCATAATGCATATGCACAGCTGGGGGTACTTGCAATGGCACCATTGTGGATGGGCCAATGCCCCCAAGTGTTGTGGGGGGGATAGTATGGGTGGCGGGGACATTTCCCCCATGTATAATAGTAGGGGAAATGTAAGTGGAAGGTCCACTGCCCCCTTGTGTGGCAGGAGGGGCAGTGTAGGTGGAGGGCCACTACCCCCATGTGTTGTAGATGGGATAGCTTGGCTGGTCACTATGGGTAGTGGTAGCTGACTAATGACAGTTTGCATGAATGTTCTTGGGCCATCTGCAGGGTTTTTGGTGATAAGTTGTGGTGTGGACATGGGTCAACTTGCTATGGCTATGCCAGAAAATGGATCCAGGTTTTCACTAGCCATGGGGCTTGATGGTGCAGTATGGAGGTCTGGTTCAGACTAATACGAGTCTGAATATAAATCAAAGACTGTGTAGCCTCTTGATGGTTTATGAGGTCATTGAGAGCGGTTTCGACTGTGTCAGTTTAATGTTTCGAATGGTGGTGGTTCACCTCTTAGGAGTGAGGAAGATTATGGGTGATCAATTGTGTTAGATGCTTATCAAACTGGTGGGAATGATTTTTGGACCCTGATTTCAATGGATTCCTATTAGCTATAGGTGGTCACTCAACGATCAAGACTGCTAGAAGACAGCGCTTGGATTTTTCCTCATCGGCGTTTCTACTCAATCGGTGGGGGTCGTTGCCCATTTTGCTTGGAAATTCCTCTCAGTGGCTAGCTACTTTGGGGTTCCTATGGTACTCCACACAATGAGTTTCCAGGCCGAGCCCAAGTACATCCCACGGTTGAAGCAGTCAGGGACTTCTGTCCTCAAAGAATGCAGATTTTTTAAACTTAGTGTAAATTGATAAATTTTAAGGTTCTCTTAGTGTCATGAACTGAGTTGGGTTGATTAATTGGTACAGTGTATTTGTTTTTCTATCTTTCTATTATTTGGTAGCTGCAAATGGTTTATGAATTCATCATATTGTGGTAGAGTTCATGTCATTGTGGATGCAAGCATTGAGTAATCAAAATTTTGTAAACAGATACATTTTTAACCCTAAATGTTGATGGCCTAACTAGATGACTACCTTACACTGATTTTCCTCTTTAACCAAGAGAAGGTGCTGGGATCTCAACACAATGGGACTAATCCCATCCATAGATCCATAGGTCACCTCCCAAATGCAAGGTTGGTCAACAAGGAGGACGCTTAGCGCCATGAGAAGCCCTCCTTCTCTACCCCCTCTACCTTCCAGGTCATCCGATTTTAATATTTTTAGAACAATATTCAATGAAGGTCCTAGGACTATACAATATTTCCCTTTGTCATATCCTAGAATACCTCGAATGGTGATGACTGGGTAGAGGAGGAAGGGTAAGCAAGACTATTAATTTTATTGTCAATTTTAGTTAAACTACATTCATTAATCCATTGAGTATTTAACTTACACTTTATTATGTAAATGAAATTGCAATGAAATGAAACAGAAACATAAATGAAATGGTTCAGATGGATAGAGGCAGCTGAGCCGCACTGATAGTCCAGATAAAAGCAAACAGTGAAGCCCAAAAATGGGTCGCGCACCTGTAAAGGTCTTATTTTTGGAAAGTGGATTCTGATCAAACCATGAGGAATTACCTCAAATGGTTGAAAACCCACTCAGAAAGGGGCCCTTTTACCCCTAATCATGGGAAGATTCACAAATGGTTCAACTATTTGGGCATAAAATGAGCCCAAACATAGGTGAATTTTCAGAAATTATGTTCGGTTGTTTTTGCACAATTGAGTGATTTGCAAATCATAGAATGGCCAACAGTAACTGAACTGTGGCCAAATGGGCTTGGATTGGTCTTGAGGAGGCTCAAAAATAATAAAAAATGTAAATAAACAACAATATAAGCTACATTTAACAAAAAAATTAACCTAGGGAAAAAATTAAACAAGAAACTAAAACTTTCAAAACTAACCCAAGGATCCTGTGGGATCGACCTGGTATGGTCACCAGTTCTGTAGCAGGGATTTCTCCTTGCTAGAGGGGCAGGAATGGCTCCCTTCTATCTATAGGATAGAAGGGTAGGTTCCTACATGTGGAAAATGTAGAAAGAAATTGGAATAAATAGAAAGCAAAGACAAAAATAAAATAATGGTCGTGAGCCCCTCTGTAAACACTGTTAGGGCTTCACCTTGGAAACCTACAAACAATCTATTAAGTAAAAAAAAACCTTCAAAACATGTTAATAAAAAAACCTGCAAATAAAAAACGGCTAGAAAACAACTAAGCTATAAAAAAGCATGAAAAACAACAAGATTATACCTCCCTTAGAGAAATGGGCCACCATGCCCTGGCTAGAAGGAAGCACCTCCATATCTCACTCAGTAATGGAACAGGAGCTATGGCTCAATGAGGGAAATGAGTGGAAGAGAGAGGGATGTGGGTGGATTGAGAGACCAAGGTGTCTCAAGGCATCCACGAGTAGCATAACAGTATGCAAGAGGGGTGTGTTTTGAAGTGAGTCCCACCCCTCCTTTTATAGCTTTTTTGGGGACTTTTAGGGTTTTAAGCCCTTGGTCAAGGATTTAGCCCCTTTTTTGGGATTTTATCCCCTTCTGCCCTAACTTTATCTCCTTTTATGGTTTTGGACTCCTTTGAGGGGTTTTAGCCCCTAAGAGAGTTATTTAGATTCCTTTTTGGGGTTTTTAATCCCTTTTACTCATTTTTAAGCCTTTTGAGGGTGTGGGGGTCTAATGGGGTGTTAGGAGGGTTGTGAATGGGTGTCCTTGGGTGGTGCAGTCCATGTAGAGCTAAGTGAGTGATTTTTTGGGTTAACACTTCTCCTTAATCGAAGCCTCCTCCTCATCCTCAGAATCCTCCATGGAATCCTCCTCTAACTCATCCTTGCTGAAACTGCGGTTGAGCCATCTACATATATGATGGGTTTGGTTGTTCCTAGACATAGCATGTAGCTTGAAAATATTGTGGCTAATATTGAATGAACATTGCTTGATTATATTATGGTCGTGGTGCATACTGCGGTTGTGCTACAATCTATGGCTGAGGTGCGAGCTGTGGCTGTGTTGTAAACTATTGTTGCGGTTGTGCTGGGATAAATTACATCTAGGGCAGTGGTGTATACTGCACCTGCGCTGCTATTTGTACCAATTTTGGCTGCGCTTGCATTGGCCGGGGGTCCTCACCTTTCACAGATTATGAATCATATGTCCTTTCCTAGAGCAAATCATAAGCTCGATAGTTTTTATCATCATGTCCTCCTGACCGACAAAATGTAAAGTACATATTTTCTGCCTTGGTAACCATCTTTTGCATGTATTCACATTTCTCATGTTGATGCCCATAGACCTGACATATGTGACACCATGGTATACTAGCACAACTCAATATGTTTGGGGCCCTTGACAGCAAATAATTTCGAAACGTTGGACATGTGTCCTTGGTATGTCCATCTGCATGGCAACAGGCGCATCAAAGATCATCACGATATTCCTTGGAATTTTTGATATTTTGCAGTTGGAGTGTCAAATTGGCCAACTTTGCTTGAATCTGGTTCATTCTGACCGTGGTTTCTCCTACTGGCGATGCCTCTAATTTCATCACGGTCTCCAGAGCCTCGCTCTGTGTCGTAATCTTTTATTGCATTATTGGTTTTCTAATATGTGGGACAAGTGTGGCGATGAACCACTCCTTGTGTTGAACATCGTTGTTGGGTGTTATAATGTATAAGTTAATCCACCTATTCTTTAATTATTAACCGGGGTTGGTAATCTTAGAGTTGACACAAAATATATGAGAAGGTAGAGAGTGTGGTGTAAATATTTTAAGAAACAAAAGATCGAAAGATCTTTCAAAATAAAAAACTGAGTCAAACTTCCTAAAAATGCAATTAAGGTAACTAAACTGAGATAAAATATTATCTAAACAAATAATTTGTCTTATAACTTTAGACTGAAAAATATATAATCAGCAACTTACTTATTCAAATAGAAAACTAAAGTGCAAGGAAGACTTAACTTATAAGCAACTATAAAACTTAATAGGTAAAACTTAATAAGGAAAACTTAAAAATAAGCAAGTAGAAAACTTACTAAAGAAATATCTTTAGGTTCTATCCTACAAGTTCTTTCAACAATAACACAATCATAAAAAGACAACCTAAAAACATACTAAGAAAAACACTAAATCTCACACGCAAACAAATAAATCAATTCAAAAGGAATAGACACAAAACCATACAACCATAAGAAAAAATCAGAAACAGAACTTAAGAATAACTCAAACTACATTCAAAGTAAAAGAAGTAAGGAAAATAATAAAACTTTAATAAATAATTTAAAACAACTAAACTTTAACTTAAATGTTAAAAAAAACTATTATTTAACTATTACAAACAAAGCATAATTCAAACATCAACAAAACAAAACTAAAAACAATCTTAAAACACATAAAAAACACTAAAAGCAGAACTAAAGGCTGAATGATAGACTGAACTGTGGGCCTGAAAGGGTGGCTGAATAACAGACTGAACACGCTGTCCGAATGATAGGTTGTACAGTGAAAATGGAAAAAACTAACCTAAATGAACTAATCTTCAGCTAAAACCATCCAGATGTAATTCTAATGAATTGGAACAGTAAATAAACCTATTTAACAACAAATTAACCTTAAACTAATTCATGAAAAAAAGGAATCATTTACATATTAAACTAATAAATAAACTGGAAATTAACTTGCATAAATTCAAAACAAGAGAGGAAATAACATAATTGAATATATTCTAAATTCATGAAAACAACTTATTCTATATTCTTGAAAGTAAAGACTGAAAGTAATGCTGGAAATGAAAATAATCAAAAACAAAATGACTAAAAGAAAATAACTGAAATCAAGCTATGCGCACATCTAACTAATTAACTTTTGAAATTAAAATAAGTTAATGTATTGTAGAAAACAAATAGAATAGCATTTACTATAATATAATGGAAACAAACAAGAACTTAAACTAGACTAGCTAAAATAGAAAAGAAACTAATCTAAACAAAGAAAATGAACCTCTGGTTGATTGGGGGCCCTCTCAGCAATCAGGGATGATTCCTAGATAACTTCTACTTAAATGCAATATTCAACAACAATGCATACAACTCTTTATTTAGATGGTGGAGCATAAATACAAAGTTCAAGAGTAAATTACAGTAAGAACTCTTCTCCTAACTCTACTAACTGACTGATTTTCTAGCTAGTTGATCTCTCTCACAGAGGCTTATTTATATAATTATTTATAGGGGTGAGCAAGTCGACCCTTTAGAGGTCAACTGCTCTCTAAATTTAGCTGATCTTCAAAGAGTTTAATTGTTTACAAGCCAATGTGCAATCATCCTCATTATTTACCGTGAATAGTCTTTAGATGTGGCGCACAGGCTTCTCTTCAGCATGAATGATCTTTGGAGGTGGTGAATAGGATCCTTACTTATCACAGCAGGTGACTGATGGCGAACAGAGGAGAGGGTACTGGCACATATTTTAGGGCGTGAGTTGAATACATCAATCCAGCACATGGATGGTTGACATGGTGGCAATTAAAGGAGAACGCAGGATGGCAAATAGTCTAGAAAATAGTTTCATCACCCAAATGCATGTATAATGGTTCATTGGTAGTTGGTTCACATTTTAAATGGATGGAATTAATTCTCAGCAGTGCACAGTCTAATAGGCAATCTGGATGGAATGCTGAACGAAAGGCTGGGATGTGAGTTGGATACGTTGGGCATCAATCTAGGGTGAATAGAGTGTCTATCTACTATTTCACTTCATAACTAGAGTGTACAACAACACATCTCAACATCTGGCAAACCACCATCGATTTTCACTCAACAGGCTGAATGACGAGCTGGACATCCTGTGCGAAAAGCAAGTTAAATGTGTTTTGCATATTAACTTGGCCCAAAAATATTATAAAACCTATAAACAATTATACAAACTAATTAATACATCAAATATGCTTCAATAATATTATTTTTAATTAATAAAACCATAAAAAATGATAATAATAAAATAATTTCATATAAACCTTAAAAACACTCATATCTGAAGTTGAATAATAATCCGCGTGACATAAAACATACAAAAGATGATAAAATATGTATTTAAATGAATATTTTATCTTCCAAAATTGTTAATAAATCGAGGATCAATAGTTGCTCATCTGGAATCTGACCCATGACATCAGCGTCTTAAACCACTGATCAAAATCCCAAACTGTTTCATTGGGGAACTGCTTGATTTCCTTCAACTCAGTAATGTACTGAGCCTCAGAATTCATCTTCTTTTATTATTCAAATAAACCTATTTGGATCTCATCCAATTTTTTCGTGGTACCTCCCTGAGGAACCCACATGAGGGAACCTACGTGAATCTCATGAATCATTTCAGTGCACAACCCCTAAGAGTAGTTTCCAGTTGGATTTTCTTAACATCATTGTCTATAGTTTTTCAAGCAGCCTAGATCACCTCACATAAGAACCAGTATTGCTCTGGGTCATTAGTGTCATTTCCATGAAATATTGGTAGCTTCATTTTGTCACCCGCCATTCTATTCCTTCTTCCTTCTACTGGTGCTCTATTGCTATACTATTACTGACACGTCAGGAAAGTTGACACATAATGTATGTTTCTTCCTTGTGTTGGAGTAGTGCATAGAGGTGTGGGAACATTACTACTAGGGTTTGATCCTGTCGTACTTCCAGGCATAACATGGGACTTGTCATCGTCGTCGTCACAAAAGGGTCACTTTGTCCCTTGTGGTTTTTCCTCACAGCATCACACTTCGATCGCAGTAGGACCTTCTCCTATCCTCTACCTCTTCTCTCAAAACCTTGCTCCTCCCCTTGTACAACCACTTGTTTCCTCGACAACCTTCACATTCTCACCAGAAACCATACCCATCTACCCCTTATCATTCCATGCATCTCCCCCCTTTTGTCGTAGTGCCTACATCCTCCACACACCAGAGTTCCACTACTATTGGTCCATCTTCAGAATATTTTTTTTGTAGACCAGCTGCTTAATTGATAGTTGCAGCGATAACAAGACTCTTCCTTGTGGTCCGCTGAATAACTCCCTTTCCTCTTTGCTAAATGACTTATTGGTGTCAAATTCAAACTCGGTAATGTATCCCTCTAGGATATTATCCAACCATGCTTCAACATCCCACAATGCCTTATTATCTATTTCTTGTAATTTCTGGATCAACTTCGGAGTCCTGGATGTCGGCTCTCCTCCTGGGAAGTTTGTTTTATTAGAAGTGAACTTCTCCAGCCACTCATATAAGAGGATAGGAAACTCACAAAAGAACCATTCATGCAGACCATCGTGGATATATCTATCCAACCAATGCCCCATCAACAGCTCCAGATTCTGATTTTTGGCCTTAGCAAATTCTCAGAACTTTAGATCAAACCACCCTTCGATATCTGGTTGATTCGGATGCCAAAACATATCCTCCTTTTAATCACAACTTGGTCCTGGCAATGGAACCATTTACTGGAAAAACACACCAACAAAGCCTCATCGATAGGGGTTCTCATTCTGTCAACGCCTAGCCTAGACAGCTTTTACCCTTCCCAACAACATCTGTAGAGCACACGAAGTCTCACCTGAGATGTTCAAGGGAGAGCTGTTGGAATTGAGTTTCTGCTAGTGAGGACGGAGGATATGGGATCTGACAAGGAGACAACATAACTATTGAATCTAGTACTATGCATTAATCATTGCATATTGCATCATACATTTGTCATAGTATTGCTAGTATAGTAGCATCATTCATAAGACATCTCAACTCATAATGCAACGAAAATGTAACAGAGTTAAAACATATCGCATCAACATCAATATATCAGAATTGGAATGGAACACAGTGACATCATAACAGATCATAGCATCATAATAGATATATATCACAACATCATCATAACAAAATAGATTGTAGCATCATAATAGATCTAGAACACAACAGTATCATAGCAGATCTAAATCACAACAACATCATAGCAGATTAGATCACAGTAGGACTAAAAGATAGTATTTTTGCAACAATTGTCATATAATATTAAATCTATGTAAAGGATCCAAAATGGACAAGTATTCTCTACAATCGAAGGCTAAATACATCAGAAAATAACCTCGATAGATCGCAGATACAACAGAAAATTCTTCAAAACCAGATCGCACTAGACCTCATGCGATAATCATGCTTCTGACAATGTTGATGATCAGATGTCTATTCAATTGTAAAACTAGTTCTATATATAGGCTTGTGCCTTTACATTGAAGGTCCACTTCTAACTAACTTATAACCACTAATGACCTATGGTGACAAAACTTGGTCAAATAGTCTATTAAATATTCAAAATAGTTATTTTTCTACCCATCACGCTGATCTGGCCTTGTGCAGTACCGTGTGAGCTTGCACAACTTCTGTGACACTATGTAACTCACTTACCAAAACCCCTGTCAACACTTGGCTCCCAAAAACTCTCTATATGGTGAAGAGCATGGTCCTAAGTGGCGATTCCATCACTTCCTTAATTGGGATTTTCTTCCCATAAATTTTAGTTCCTAGATAGCAGTTACGAACTATGACTTCTTATGTCATAATTTCTCCCCCTTGGGATCTTGTCAATGAAATAGGTGCTCCACTCCTGGATAATCGATGAGAAAATAAATTTCTTCCACCTCCATAGTGAGAATGTGGCCCCCTACCCCAAAATGTTGTTGTTTTGGGTTCCACATCCATAAAATGTGCTCTAGTAGTTTTACATGGGATATCATACTGGGAGCCTGGAATAATTTCAGAATCCCACAATCTCATAGTGGAGTGATAGAAGTAACATCTGCCTCATCTTGGGCATATTCGTCCTCATGCTACCTCTCTTTCCATACCACCATTTTGGCTAAGATGACCTGCCAAAACCAATAAATGAAGCAATTAAACACATAATCAATGATTTAAAATGCTTCAAAATCAATGTTTTTGCTAGGGAATCATTTTTGGGGGCATTTTTGTTGCCACTGCTTCTGTCTCCTTGAGACAGAGCGGTTCTGCAACTTGTGTAGGCATAAAATCCGCATTTTTCATCAGGCATCGCTTTTCTCACAAGGGAGAAGTGCGTTACGCACGAAACAAATTTTTCCCTTGGGTAAAAATCCCCAAAAATTAATAAAAATACTTGGAAAGAAAAAATTACAACCATGAAAATTATGACAATTGTTTTAGCTCCTACCTAAGACTGACAGATCAAAAAATGGACAGGTAATGGTCCCAAAATCTCTAACTGAAAATCTGCACACAATGCTTCAATTGGATCTCTTAATCTTGGTAAATGGAAAATGAAATATTTGTACTATTTCACTTGACTTTTATATGAGATTATTTATGTTTTTTTATATTATTTGAATATTTTTTAGTTCTTTTATTAAAAAATGCCCTTTTCTATAGTTTTAAAAGTCAATTTTAGATATTGTTTTGGGAAGCTAATAGTATTTTTTTAAAGTTCTTACACAGACAAAAGTGAATAATATTGGCTATGGGTAAGTTGATTTTTGAGTTTTTCATCCTTCTGTAAAATGGAAAAAGTCATCGAGTGCTCATTTTGATACATCGATCATGCTCTTTAAACCTAGTATCAAAGTTCAAAGTTGTTTTTGGCTTCTTTTTAGGATCGTAAAACCCACTCATCAACAAAATAAACCCTAATGGAGTCCTCTTTAAACTATTTTTGGAATCTTTAAATGTGAAAATATTGTCAAGAAAACTTGTTTCTTCACGCTCATAAAAGTACATGAAGAGTCATCTTTCCAATGGTAGTTTACCCCTTTTTCATTCGGATTGACTAGTTATAAAAAAGGAGTGCTCCAACCAATCATGACTGGAAGATTTCTCTTGGGTACTAATTTATACTTTTTCAGGCCCTATAAACTAAATTGTATGAAAAGGGACCTTTTGGAGTCTTCTTTCATTTTCGTTTAGACTCTCTAAACATGGATGATACCGAGTTTGCTTTCAATGGACTCATTAAACTAAACACTGAGAGACCCTCTTTTAGGAACGAACCCCTCCTTTATTAGTTTCATGAAATATGTGAGAATGGACTTATCTCCGAATAAGCTATAATGAGTCTTTGTTACCCTCTTTAGACTCGCAAAAATGAAAAGAGACACTCATTAATCATGATGGGGAAATTGATGGAAGGGAACTATTTCATTTTTAGAATAAATGGCAGTTATTAGTCACCTTTGAACATGGCACTTGTCTACATTTCATTCAGTCAATCAGGTATTTAGCTTTCTTCCAAGTCGATCCACTTTCATGCGTCATGTCACTCCTTTGAATCTCTCAAATAATGCATCGTCTACCATTGCATTATGTATTGGTATCCATTTGGTCTAATTCAATGGTTCTAAGTCTTTGGTCATGTCGCTCGATGTTCAAAGGATAATTGAAATATTACCTCTCTAGTCTAAACAACCTTTGTGTTAGTACCTTTTGAGTTAGTCCTATGGTTACAACATACTCAAAATTCGAGAACTTTGTTCCGAGTTTCATGTCATCGATGTGGGATTTATTATGGCCCTCCATTGACAAGACTATTCCTGTCAACATCAGATCATCATCCAGGAATTAGTCTTAGAAACAAAAAGATAGTACATTCAGACCTGTACACATTAATGACATATTATCTCACTTTAGACATAGGTTCACATCATTGACCTTTGATTGAAAGATTCGACTGAGTGCTTGAAATCAAATCACCTATTCACACTCAAAATATTGTACTAGGGTAACTTGGGAATCATTGACATTAATGGTGATTTTCCTTGCATTTGTTAACAGTTCTCATAATTAACCGGTAATCAAGTGGTCTCTAATATTTTCAACATAAATACATGGATAGAGTCATACTTTGTGGTAAATGAGACAAATACCATGAGTATTCATTAAGCACTCATTGCTTTCCCCGCGTTGTGATGGAGTATTTTGTATAAGTCCTAGCATAGAACCAGATTTGTATGGTCATGGTTGTGCTCAAATTTGTCTCCATTGACATAGATATACATTTTATGTTTGGTAGCTATGTCCAAGTTTGAGTCTTATTCGCATGGATATCCATTGTATTCTAGTAGCCATGTTTATTTGTTTCCCTCATGGATCTTCCTTTTATTGGTCTGCAGCCATGATGAAGAATAATTTGTTTATCAGAAAAAAATTATTGATGCATTACAAAATCCTAGTTGAATGACAATATCCGATCAAGCAATTTCATTCCTCAAAGTGATAACTTGCACTTTCAAAGCTCTTTCATATTGTATGCCTCTAGCCTCATGATTTGGGAGGAATTCTGTTACCAATAAATCTCATCACCATCATGTGTTGATACCGAAAACATCATAAGCTTCCCTTAAATCCCAAATTGTGAAGTTAGACAGTTGCCCAGACACCTATTTCCATATTTAAGTCCAGCACCACATTTTCTCTTAATGAAAGATGAATTTCCTTCTTCAATAACCCCCATTGTCTCTTGACAATAAGTAGTGCCACCGATTCCTTCCTTTAATCAAAGAGCGGTTCCACCCTGGTAATGCTCTATTGGCATGGACTAGAAGCGGTGATCGAGTTAAAAGGTGAAAAATAGAAGATTCCACGAAGCTTCTTGAAGGAATACTTCATGGAACCCTCATCCATACTCATGTGGAGCACCTGGACTCAATATCCTCCCTGTTTGTATCTCCATTTCATCTCACCCACCAATTACTCAACCATCCCTATCCTCCCAAGGCCTAAAAAACTTGGGTCATATCGCATGGTTGAGAGAGAGAGAAAATTTATGTTGTTGAATTGAGATTCTGGCCTAATATAGGGTGAGCATGGGAGGATCAAGTTGGATCTTTTGAGGACAAGTCATGGCATGTGAAGGAGCATCACAACACTAAGGCAAAAGGTTGTAATATTTGTTCTTCATTTTAATGCAGAATTGGTTCCTTTCCCATAAAATTTGTTATGTTTAAATCATTTCATTTTATTATTGGATTCCTTACTCACTAGTATAGAACTATATATTATGTTCTGGTACCTTTTATCTTGCTTGTCTATTTGATGTTTTTGTGCAAGTACATCCATGGAGATTGATCACCATAGGAGAAATTTACATCATACTATAGAAGAGCCAAAGGATTCATTCCAGATATCTACAAGGTCTAGGGGAATTCTTCCATCATTGTTGTTTACCCATTTGTTCTAGTTCTGAATCATTCAGGCCTAGAGGAACAACTCTTGTCTGCACATTAGAGGAAATTGCAACTCAAAATGGTCCTTTTAAGTCTAATTCAAATTTTATGTCATCATGTTGTTATACCAAAATCTTGTCACCATCATGTGATAAGACATTTGACATACCTAATTTCCCTGAATCCCAGCTTCTAGAGTGGAAACTCATATAATTTATCAATCTTTTCATACAAATTCCCAGCATCGCACTTGACAATTTATCCATACGCGGTACCCTTGTTCACACCGCCCACACTTTGTTTCCCACAAGCGGCACCATCGCTTACGGCCCTTAGTCCATAAGCGGTTATTACCAGAACCGCTCTGTCATTGAAGGAGAAACACGGTACCCTAGGTAAAAAGGGAAAAAGAGAAGCTTCTTGGGGCTTCTAGATGATAAGCCTCAAGATATACCTTCCCCCTACTATTGTGGGTCTATTGAGCTCGAGATCCACCATCCTAGGATCTTGGAGTGTTAGAATAATCAACCCATAGTATTTACCCACTTAGACATTAATTCATTTATTTTTGTCTTATTTGCCTAGTCCATGAGTCCCACCATGTTCAAGTTGCTAATTGCCTATCCATAGAGGTCAAACTTGCCATTATTGACTCATGGAGTTCTTGGGAAAGCCTTAGGAATAAAATCTACTTTATTCCTATCCTCCTAGGCGCCCTTCTGCTTTTTCTGCTTTATTGCCTGCTTTTTCAGTGTTTTAAGGCACATAGGAAAGCAAGACTAGGTGAGGTGAATCAGCTTTGTTTCCTCTTCCTCCTCCACTCTTTCCTCCATGAAAAAGCATGTATGAGCTGCCATTTGACCACTCTTTAGGTTTCCTATGCACCCTTTCTAATTCGTGGGGTCCTTGATAGATTTGGGATCAACTTTTTACACCTATGGGGGATTTGCCTATTTTGGGTAAGCCTGCTTTATGCTAGATTTGGATGCTTCCTTATGCATTCGATTTTCTCATGTATTCTATATATTCAGCAGCCTATGTTATTATAGGGTTGGCTATTATACACTCAGTTAATATAATTTTGTGTTACAGCTCCATATTCAGTCTCCATTGTTGATAATTTTGCATGATCAATTGTTAATTGTTGTGAGTGAAATTAATATATTGCAGGCCTGAATTTCTACATGGTATCAGAGCCATTGTAGGTTGTTACTCTCCTTCAAAAATTGTTTTTCAGGTTTGACATCAAGACTGGGAGCCTTCTACTGACAGCCGGGACAGATTTTCTAAAGCTATGGATTCACAGAAAACTATTCTCACTCCCTTCAACTTTTTTGAATGGAAAGGAGAGATGGAGATCTTGTTGAGAGAGAAAGGACTCTACAGGGTGACTATGGCTACAGAAGCAGAGCCCAATGCTGCTGCAGAGAAGATCAAATGGCACAATCGAAGAGATGAGGCCTATGGCCTCCTATGTCTTAGTATTTCCCGAGACCTCCTTTTCCATCTCGATGGATTGAATTCACCGGATCAAGTATGGGAGAAAATTTTTGAACTCTTTGGAAAGACAGATGAGATGAGGGGACACCAAATCGAAAATGAGCTGGTCTCCCTGAGTCCCAGTAATTTTGAATCCCTGTAGCTATATTTCTCCAAGTTCAAAGCACTAGTTTTGCAGCTGAAACAGTGTGGTATTGAAAAAAAAGATGAACAACTCATATTTTCCATCCTCTCGAAGCTAGGGCCTGACTACTCAGTCTTTGTTTCGACCTTCTATGCCACAAAACTCACAGCTCAAACCTGGAAGATGCCTAGCTTTGCATATTTCATGGAATCTCTCACACAAGAACAAGACAAGCTGGTGATGATGGGAACCATCAAACCATCCAAAGATCAAGCTTTGATTA
>LPNX010007464.1:0-13916 GCA_001517045.1 Pseudotsuga menziesii | reverse complement strand
TCTATTCCTCTTATTCTCAGTACATTTTATCCCCCGTTTATCTCTATTTTTTATAATCCCTTTCCCCATTACCAGTAACCACCTTCCCATATCACTCTCTCTCCCTTCCCCTATAACATATCTTCTCTCTAATTTTCCTCCTCTCCAAAAACCTAAATCCTCCACTCATTGTATATTTTTATCTCCCAGCCCTCTTCCTCCCCACTTCCCCTAATAACCCCTTTCCTTTGTCTCTTTATCTACACTCTCTTCTCTCTAACTTCCCTCTTCCTACACAAAACCTTAATTGTCATATGTCTATATCTTTATATACCCAAACCCCCTCCTAATCCCACCCATAACTATCCCCTCATATATCATTTTCGTTGTACTAATAACCCTCAAAATATCTCTCCCTAACCCCTATCCTACTCCCCTTACATATAACCCTCCCATTCTATCTTATTTAATCCCCTTCCCCCTACCACCTCTCTCTCTCTCTCCCTACTTTACACCCACCAACTCATTAGGTATATCCCCATTCTCTCTATCCCTACTCATCCTCAAAGTAATAACCCTCAAGATATATAACCCTATCTCTAAAAAATAACCCTCCTACACACTACCTCTAATCATCCCCTCATCTCTCTCTCTCTCTCTCTCTCTCTCTCTCTCTCTCTCAAGTGCACAAACATGTGGCCCACTACTCCTCCACTTAATCCTAACTCGAGCCCCTCTCTCTCTTCCACTAATCCCTAATGCTACCCACTCTCTCTATCTGTCTCACACAAACACTCAATTCTGTACTCACATCATAGCCACTAAACTTCCCTATCTACCTTCACTCTCTCCCCTCCTCCCCATAATCTTTAAACCCTCCCCTCTCTCTTTATTTCTCTCTCTCTCTCTCTCTCTCTCTCTCTCTCTCTCTCTCTCTCTCTCTCTCTCTCTCTCCCCCCCCCCCCCCCCCTAGAATCCTACACATACCACTAACCTCCACGCCATTCTCTATCCCTAAAACCCCCAGAACTATCCCTCTTTACCCCTATCCCCTCTCTCACTATCACTCTTCTACAACTAACCACCCCATAACTCTCTCTCTCTTTCTCTTTATATACCTAAATTATCCTCTCTATGTTTCTCCTAGGCCCCCTCCCCCTACGTCTAACCACCCCCCAACATATTTCTCTCTCCCTCTCTCTCTCCATGTATCTATCCCCACCTCCCTATGCACCTCTCTCTCTCTCTCTCCACCTATAATATTCCATTCTCTTTAACTTCCTTCACTCTCCAAACACATAACATCCCCGATCTCTCTCTCTCTACCCCCAACTCCCCAACCTTTAGCCCTCTATACATACCCCCTTTCTCTTTATAACCTCCTTGCTACTCTCCCTAAGCACAATCCTCCTCCCTATTTCTCCTAACTCCCCTCACCATTGGAACTTCTCTTTCACTCTCTATTCCCTCTTCTCTCTCACTTCCCTCCTCCTCCCAATAAACCTAAACTATGTGATCTATATCACTTATCTAACCTAACCTCCCTCCTACCACTACCCATAATCAACACCTCATGTATCACTCCCACCTCTCTCTCTTCTCATAACCCCGACTCTCTCTCTCCACCTACTCTGCACCCAACAAATCATCAAGTATAACCCCCTTTCTCTCTATCCCTACTCCTCCACAAACTACTAACCCTCCTAATCACTAGCACGTTCTCTTATAAAATGCTCCTCCTACACCATACCCCTAATTACCCACCTTCATCTCTATGTGTGTGTCTATCTCCCTTATTTCTCTCTCCCCAACCCCTATTCTCTCTAACTTCCCTCCTCCCAAAACCCCTATAATCCCGAAACTCTATATATTTCTCTACCCCAACCCCCTCCTACCCCTTTTTTTAATCAATCACTCATCTCTCTCTTTATATCCGTAAAACCTCTCTCTCCCACTCTGTCCAAAAATCTAAATACTCCACTCACTATACATTTTCTCTCCCAACCCTCCTCCTCCACACTTCCCCTAATAACCCCTTGCCTCTCTCTCTTTCTCTACCCCCTCTTCTTTGTAACTTCCCTCTTCCTCCACAAAAACCTTAATTACTAGATGTTTATATCTTTCTCTACCCCAATCCCCTCCCAATCCTACCCATAACTATCCCATCATCTCTCTCTCTCTCTCTTTGTACTAATAACCCTAAAAAAATATCTCCATATCCCCTCTCCTACTCCCCTTAAATATAACCCCCCCTCTGTCTTGTTTAATCCCCTTCCCCTACCACCTACCTCTCTCTCTCTCTCTCTCTCTCTCTCTCTCTCCCTCTCTCCCTCTCCACCTAATTTTCACCCACTCACTCATAAGGTATACCCCCATTTTCTCTATCCCTACTCATCTCCAAAATGATAATCCTCAAGATATATAACTTTATATCTAAAAAATAACTCTCCTACACCCTACCTCTAATCACCTCTCTCTCTCTCTCTCTCTCTCTCTCTCTCTCTCAAGTGCACAAATATGTGACCCACTAATCCTCCACCTAATCTTAATTCCATCCCCTCTCTCTATATATAACTAGTCCCTAACACTCTCTACTCTCTCTGTCTCTATCTCACACAAATACTCAATTCCCTACTCACATCACAATGAGTAGCCTTCCCTATCTATCTTTCACTCTCTCCCATCCTCCCCATAACCTTTAAAGCCTCCCCCCCCCTCTCTCTCTCCTTGAATCCTCCACCTACTACTAACCTCCACCCCATTCTCTACCCCTAAACCCCCTAGCATTATCCATCTTTACTCGTATCTCCCTTTACCCATATCCTATCTCTCTATCTCTCTTCTACAACTAACCACCCCATAACTCTCTCTGTGTGTCTCTCTCTCTCTATCTGATGCTATCTATAAACCACCTCTCTATGTTTCTCCTAGTTTGCTTCTCACTACCTCTAACTGCCCCCACCATATTTCTCACTCCCTCTCTCTCTATGTATCTACCCCCACCTCCCTATGCACCTCTCTCTCTGTGCCTATAATATGCCCTTCCCTTTAACTTCCTTCACACTCCAAACCCATAACATCCCCAATCTCTCTCTCTCTCTCTCTCTCTCCCTCTCTCTCTCTCTCTCTCTCTCTACCCCCCAACCTTTATCTCTCTATGCATACCCCTTATCTCTTGGAAACCTCCCTCCTACTCTCCCTAAGCCTAATCCCCTTCCCTCTTTCTCCAAACTCCCCTCCCCACTACCACTTCTCTTTCCCTCTTTATTCCCTCTTCTCTCTAACTTCCATCCTCCTAATAAACCTAAAATCCATGATCTATATCACTTATCTACCATAACCTCCCTCCTACCACTACCCACATTCAACAACTCATATCTCTCTCCCACCTCTCTCTCTTCTCATAACCCCCCCTCTCTCTCCATCTACTCTATACCCAACAAATCGTCAAGTATACCCCACTTCTTTCTATCCCTACTCCTCCGCAAACTACTAACCCTCCTATTCACTAACACTTTCTCTCCCAAAACACTGATCATACACAATACCGCTAATCAGCCCCCCATCTGTGTGTGTGTGTGTGTGTGTCTCTCTCCCCTCTTCCTCTCTCCGCAACCCCTCATCTTTCTAACTTCCCTTATCTCAAAACCCCTATACTACCCCAACTCTATCAATCTCTCTACCCCAACCCCCTCCTACTCATTTTCATAATCAACCACTTATTTCTATCTCTCTCTCTATCCATAATAACTCTCTCTCTCCCCTTAACTCATCTCTTACTCCCCCTACCACTAAGACCTCTCTATCTAATCTAATCCCCCTAAAACTACCAATTCTCTCTCTCTCTCTCTAACCCTATGCCCACCCCCTAGTCTCTCTATCCTCTCTACCCCTATACTAACCCCCTAGTCTCTCTATCCTCTCTTAGCCACCCCTCTCTCTCCCCCTATGACCTAAAAGCCACCCTCTCCCTCTCTCTTTCTCTCTCTCTTTCTCTCTCTCTCTCTCTCACTCTTGCAAAAGTACACTAAACCCTTGACATGTACCCATAGAACTAACCCCCTTCTTCTCCCTCATCATTACTAAAATGTTCTCTTATTCTCTCTCAATGCTACTCCACTTACCCCTAACCCCTACCCATTTCTCTCTCCCCAACCCCACAAAACCCATCTTCTCTACCTCTCTCTCTCTCTACTCTTAAGCTTTCTCTCAACTCCCCCCCCTCTCTCTCCTCCTCCTACCACTAACCACCCACTCCATATCTTAGCCTTCCTATGTATCTCTCCTACTCCTCATAACTCTTACCATCACTCTCTCTCTATATCTTATAATCCCCCTCTCCACTACTAGTAACCACACTCCCACCCCCCTCCATCTTTCCCTTCTCCTAAACCATCAATTCTATATAATTTCCCTCTTCCTACCCAAAAACATAAACCTCTCTCTATATATCTCTCTTCCTCAATCCCCCTCCTCTCCACTTCCCTTAAGAACTTCCTACCTCTCTCTCTCTCTCTCAAACCCCTCTTCTTTGTAACTTCCCTCATTCACCTGAGAAACCTGAATTCCTAAATATCTATCTCTTTCTCTACCTCATCGCCCCTCATATTCCTATTGGGAATCACCCCCTCATCTCTATTCATAATCATAACCCACCAAAGCTCTCTACCTAACCCATATCCTATTTGTTAGAATAATCAACCCATAGTTACTGATATTTGACATTAATTAAATCATTTTTGTCTTATTCCTAGAATCCTAGATTCCCTCTCTATGCTAGTTGACTTCTTCATGTTCCTAGAAGTCAATAATTTTTGAAATTGGGTCATGGAGCACTTTGGAATCATCCTAGAACCATATTTAGCATGTCTGCTTTATTCCTGATTCCTTTAAGCACATATCTACTTTTTCTGAAAGATGCCTTGCTTTACATCTTATTTAAGGCATAAAGGAAAAACTAGTCTAGGGGAAGTTGGCTTGTTTTTTGACCACATCATCCTCATTTGTTTTCTCCATAAAAAAGCATGAATTATTTTTATTTCCACCACACATTGTCTTTCCCACTTGCTTTAGCTAATTTGTGAGGATCTTCATGGATTTGGAAAGTCCTTTTTGCACCTATGGCGGATTTGACTTGATTTAGTAAGCCTTCCTTTTGACCAATTTGAATAGCAACCTAGTGCTTTCAAATATCTCATGTAATTATATATTTGAGAAGCCTATTACTTCATATTGTTGGATAATGTACACTTATTTAATACAAAATTANAGTCTCCTTTTGTGTGAATTTTGCATGTTTGATTAGCAATTTTGTGAGTGTAATTGATCTATCTCTTGGGTTCAATTTCCACATGGTATTAGAGCCTTTGTGGATCAATTTATCTCCTTATAAATTGTTATTGTAGGTATGGAATCATTGACTGGGAGCGCATTCTACTGACTGAAGGGAATATGAGCTGAGATATGGACCAATCTCAAAGCAACATCTTGACTCCATTCAATTTCTTCGAATGGAAAGCTGAGATGGAGATATTGTTGAGAGAGAAAAGTATCTACAAGGTTACCATGGCTACTGAGATAGATACCAATGCAGCTGTAGAGAAAATCAAATGGAACAAAAGGATGGATGAGGCCTATGGTATTTTGTGTCCGAGTATTTCAAGAGACCTCGTCTTCTATCTTGATTCATTGACATATCCTAATGAGGTGTTGGAGAAGATTGAAGATATTTTTGGAAAGACAGATGAGATGAGAGGACATCAAATTGAGAATGAACTGATCTCCTTGAATCCCAGTATCTTCGAATCATTGCAACTCTATTTTACCAAGTTTAAGGCCCTTGTTTTGTAGTTAAAACAATGTGGGATTGAAAACAAGGAGGAGAAACTAGTTTTGACCATTCTCTCAAAGCTTGGTCATGACTATTCAGTGTTTGTTTCGACTTTATATACCACTAAATTGATTGCTCAAACTTGGAAGATGCCTAAGCTTGTTGAGTTCATGGAATCCCTCACTCAAGATCAAGATAAATTGGTGATGATGGGCACCATCAAACCTTCAAAAGACCAATCTTTGGTTGCTGGAGATTTGAAGGTGGATTCAAAAAGAAATAAAAAGGATAAAACTCCACCTGAGCAAAAGAGAGATAAGGGAAATTCTCAATAGGAGTCCTCACGCTCCAAGAAGAACCCCTAGAAGAAAAAGAACAAAGGAGAAATGAGAAAGTGTGCATACTGCAGTAAGGGCTATCATCCTGAGAGCTCTTGTATGAAAAAACATATAGACATGTTGAGCCAACTCCTAGAGAATAAAAACATCTCCGTTCTTGATTGCTCAAAGAAGAGGGAAGAATGACCAAATTTAGAAGATAAGGAGACAATACATGCCTTGGTTGCTGGCACCTCAAGCTCACCTAGTTTCACCCTTGATTCTAGAGCTTCCACCATTGCTGACACCTTCCTGCTTTTTTAACCCACCTTCGAATATATAGCAACCAAAGCTTGGTATTTTGAAGGTTTGATGGTGCCCATCATCACCAGTTTATCTTTCTCCCAAGTGAGGGATTCCATGAACTCAACAAGATTTAGCATCTTCCAGGTTCGCGCTATCAATTTAGTGGCATAGAAGGTCAAAAAAAAAATTGAATAGTGAGGACCAAGCTTTCAGAGAATGGTCAAAACTAGTTTCTCCTCCTTCTTTTCAATCCCACATTGTTTTAACTACAAAACAAGGGCCTTAAACTTGGTAAAATAGAGTTCTAATTATGATTGGAAGATACTCGGACACAAGGATATCAATTCATTCTTGATTTGATGTCCTCTCATGTCATATTTCTTTCCAAAAGGATCTTCAATATTCTCCCACACCTCATTAGGAGATGTCAATGAATCAAGATGAAAGAGGAGGTCTCTTGAAATACTCAGACACAAAAGACAATATGCCTCATCCCTCCTGTTTCTCCATTTTATTTTCTCTATAGCTCCATTGGGATATTCCTCAATAGCCATGGTAACAATATGGAGACCTTTCTCTCTCAACAATATCTCCATCTTCGCTTTCCATTCGAGGAAATTGAATGGATTCAAGATGATCCTTTCAGATTGGTCCATATCGTAGCTCCTATGCCCTTCAGTCAACAGAATGTGCTCACATTCAATGATGTTAAACCTGTAATAACAATTTGGAAGGATATAAATAGATATTAAAATTATCTAATACCATGTGTAAATTGAACCTAAATGATAGATCAATTACATTCACAAAATTGATAATTAAACATGCAAAATTCACACAAAAAGAAGACTGAAATTGGAGCATAAATTATTCCTATATTGAATAAGTGTGGATAATACAACCATATGAAGTAATAAATTGCTCAAATATATAATTACATGAGATATTCGAAAGCACTAGGTTTCTATTCGAATTGGTAAAAAAGAAGGCTTACTAAATCAAGTCAAATCCCCCATAGGTGCAAAAAGGACTTTCCAAATCTATGAATATTCTCATGAATTAGATAAATAAAGTGGGAAAAATAATAATTGGTGGAAACATAACTCATTCATGATTTTGTTTGGATAAAAGGAAGGAGGATGATGTTGGCAAAAAACAAGGCAAGTTCCCCTAGACTAGATTTTCCTTTATGCCTTAAAATTGGTGTAAAGCAAGGCAACTTTCTTAAAAATTAGATATGCACTATAAGGAAGCGATAATAAAGAATACTTGCTAAATATGTTTCTAGGATGATTCCAAAGTGCTCCACGACCTAGTTTAGTAAGTATTGGCTTCTAGGAACATGTGGAAGTCAACTAGCATAAAGAGGGAATCTAGAATCTAGGAATAAGACAAAAATGATTTAATTAATGTAAAATATGGGTAACAATGAGTTGATTATTTGAACAAAAACATAACCGTATAATATGAACCATCATAAAGTTCATGGCCCAATATCGTAAGTTGAACAATCAACTTCTTGGGGTCATAAAGTTTGCATACGATCTCTGATTTGGGTGCTCAATATCCTATGGAAAGGTCTATCTAATATTTACAACTTTTGAATGGGGCCAAATGCATTCCAATAACAACCATTTTCCCCTCACTTCCCAAATCTCTGAAAAATGTCATTTAGGGCCTCAAAATGGCCCCGTAAGTTTGGGAACCAAAAAAACATGGAAAAATAAATAAGACACGGCCATAATAGACAATTGTTTTCAGCCAGTGGAATAGGAGGGCAGCCACCAATATCCATATGAATCATTCCTCCCTCCTAAGGAATAATTGGTTTCCATTGCATCAAATCCCGTATCATATCTCAAACTATGTGTTGATATGATCTCCTGGTGCGACATTTGATGAAGTGAAGAGGCTTCCTTTCTTTGACATCCCGAGAGGGATGTAATTGTTGTATGGATTATTTGTTTTTGTATAATAACTTTGAATGAGTGGCATTGAATTTTAGAAGTACTTGAATGGATGAGGGAACAATGAATTTTTTCTTCTTCTTGTGTCTGATGAGAAAATACACCCTTTGTGGAGGGTCTAGAGGTCTCTATGATTTGATGTTCTCCTTTAGATGCAATTGTGAAGAGGGATAATTTCCTGGTGTGGGAACTTATCTTCCTACCCTCTAAGACTGTGGAAGGTGCAACTTTCTCTAGTATCTAATATATTTCCCTCCCAAAGTGAAAATGACACTGCAAGGGCGTGACTCATATACAGCATGACTCTTCCACATATATGTATGACCTAAAATAACATCACAAACTTCAAGTGGGTGCACATCACACAGTACCTCGTCTTTGAAAGGATTGATTCCATATAGTAGGAGGCATTGTTGAGTAATGTGGACACCTCATCCTTGGCTTATCCAACCAATGTTGTAGGGTTTTGGATGTGGTTTTTTTATAAGCTCCAATCTCTTGACGAATTCTGCTGAGATCAAGTTCTTTTGGTTGTCATTGTCAACAAAACAATGTAGTGGGTTTCCCTTCACCCACATCTATGAGTGAAAGAGGTGCTCCTCTGCCTCTAACTCTTCGAGATCCTCTAGTTGAATCTATTTGGTAGAACCAGTGGTAGTGGGGCATACATAAATTATCTACTTCCCATGGTCTATGGTTGTGGCATTGGGTTCTGAATTGAAACCAGGATCTGATTCTGAATATTTGATCTCATCCACCAATGACTGATTTGAGTGGCATTCATCAGTGTTTTTCCAAGGGATTTTATGAAATTCACACCAATTCTCTGTGTCCTTCTTTGTCTTTCCATTCCCCTTATTTGCTTGTGGTAGGTACTCATTTTCCTTTCCTTGTATAGTTTTTTGTGGGCCAGGGTTTCCCTTACCTTGATTTTGTGGTGGGTTCCAGGGTCTAGAGTCTTGCTTGTTCTTTTACTAAAATTTCTCCTCAATTTTGATAGCATACTGATAGGAATATCCAAGTGAAGAGACATCAAGGAATTCCATCTTGGTTTGCATATACCGATGTAGAACGCTGCGATATTTCAGTATCAAGTGTCACTCAGAGTTCTTGATACCTAAATTTGCACACAAGGTATGATATTTTTTGGTGTAATCTGACACTGTCTAGTCCCTTTCTTGAAGCAGAATGGTCCATTTTGTGTATAGCCCATCATAGTTTCCCATAGGGTAATATTTTTTCTTGACGTCATCTATAAAAGAGGCCCAAGTTGGATTTTTATCAAGCATTCTAGACTCGTTTGATGATATTTGATCCCAATAAGTACCCCACCAATTTTGGACATGGGGGACTCCCTTCAGGAGTGCAAAGGTGAATTTTTCCTTGTCGAAGAAATTATGGACATAGAAATACCTTTCTAGAAAATTCAACCAATTATCTAGGGAATCTGCATTGATCTGTCCTTCAAAGAAAGGAATATCAAATTTAACTTGTACCTTGAATGGGGTTTCATCTCCGAAATGCTTGCTCATTGAAGGTACACTTTCTGCCAACACTCATAAAAGGATATGGGTGAAACTATCCACCATCTCATTCCTCTGTCGCTTGAGGGATTCCTTGAGCAGTGAATTGATAGCATCTCCATCTCCATTGTCTCTCTTTTCTTCCTCCATGGGATACTCTTTGGGGTGGTGAGAGTGATCTTCCCCAAGTGAAACTAGGTCGAGACCAAACTTTTTATACCCTAACCTCATCTGGGACATGCACCAAGAAACAATTAAACATAAGATTTCTCTAATACCAATGAACCGAATTTATGTGTGAACAAAATGAAATAACAAAGATAACATCATAAAAAAATCCATATTGCAAAGACAAAAACAATAGATTAAACACATATTCTATTAAAATGGCAGAAATAGAACACACTCTAAATACAACAACTAGACTTGTGGTAGCTATCTTTGAGAAGATATGTGGATGATACGCTCATCCATTCCAAGCACAATACAAAATGAGTCCAAATGGGGCCTATTTATAATAATAATGAGGGAGAGAACCCCAAAATTCCAAAATGTAACCCTAGCAGATGAACCGTCATAAATTTTGCAGCCCTAAGCTAGTATTATGAACAATCAACTTCTTGAGGT
This sequence comes from Pseudotsuga menziesii, assembly GCA_001517045.1. Classification (NCBI taxonomy): domain Eukaryota; kingdom Viridiplantae; phylum Streptophyta; class Pinopsida; order Pinales; family Pinaceae; genus Pseudotsuga; species Pseudotsuga menziesii. The sequence goes on along the minus strand of LPNX010007464.1, from coordinate 3,367 downwards.
CATAAATTTTGCATTTGATATCTGATTTGGGTTCTTGATATCGTATTGGAAAGTTCTATCTAGTATTTACAACTTTTAACTAGATGTAAAAACATGTTGGAATTGTGAAAAATGTTTTTTAGGGCCTAAAAATGGGCCTCAAAGTTTGGGACCCAAAAAAACGTGGAAAATAACTATGACACTGCCACAATGGACAATTGTTTTGAGCCAGTGAAATAGGTGGCTGACCATCAATCTCCATTTGGGTCACTCCCACCCTCTCTCTATTTGTCTCTCTCTCTCTCTCTCTTCATGTACCACCCTTCTCTCTAATCTCTCTCCTCCCAAAACTACTAACCCCATAAATCTCTCTCTCTCTCTCTCTCTCTCTCTCTCTATCTCACACACACATACACACATCCAACACCACTAATCACCAATTATTTCTCTCTATTTCTCTCACTACCTCTCTCTCTCTCTGTGTATCTCTCTACCCTCTATTCTCTATAACTAACCACTTCCTCATTAAACCCATATAATCCCTAATCTATATATCTTTATCTATCCATACCCGCTCCTATCCCTACCCATAATAACCCCCATGTATATATCTATTTCTCTACCCCTAACCTCTTTCTCTCTCCCTCATAAACTATCTCATAATCCCTAAACACCTAATCCCATCTCTCTCACCTACTTACCCTCCACCCTACAACTTCTCTCTCTCACTCTCACTTTATCCCTCTCCCTCTCTCTCTCTCTCTCTCTCTCTCTCTCTCTCTCTCTCTCTCTTGCCACCCACTCCTTAGCTATAACCCCCTTCTCTTTATCCCTTCTCATACCCAACATTCTAAGCCTCTTTATCTCTAACTCTTTCTTTTCTAAACAAACCTCCCACAACCATTCACTAAAAACCCCCCATCTCTCTCTCACAATTTCCTAATCTAAATCTAACTATTCCTTCTCTTCCACTTATCGATAACACTCCCTACTCTCCCTCTCTATCTCCAACACACACCCCAACCGCTAATCTTCTTCCTCTCTCTTTCTCTCCTTCCCCTCCTACCTATAACCTTTACACCCATTCCCCCACTCTCTCTATCTCCCCTTCTTCCACCTACCACTAAATCCCACCTCTTTATCTCTCCCAAAATCCCCTAACAATATCCCTATACACCCTCTCTCTATCTTGCTACTACTCTTTATGTTTCTCCTAATCCATCTCTCCCTACCTCTAAACCACCCCCACCATATCTCTATGTATCTACCCCCACCTACCTATTTACCTCTCTCTCTCTCTCTCTCTCTCTCTCTCTCTCTCTACACTCATATCCCCCAGTCCCTAGCCCCCCTCTCTCCCTAACTTCCATCCTACTCTCCCTAAAACTATCCCCCCTCTCTTTCTCCTAAATACCCTCCCCCTACCACTCCCCTCTCTCTCTCTCTCAACTCGTAGACCCCAAACTACTTGAATATACCCACCTTATATATAATTCCCTTACTACTCACCAAAAACCTAACCCTATTAATCTATATCTCTTTTCTCCCAAAACCATCCTCTGACCCACTACCACTAATCACCCACATCCCTCTCACTCTCTTTCTCTACTCCTTCTTTTCTCTGACTCCCATACTCCCCAAAAATCTAAACTCTTTGATCTATTTCATTTCTCTAACATAACCTCCCTCCTACCCCTACCCATAATCACCACCTCATCTCTATATCTCTCTCTCTCGCTCTCTCTCTATTTATCTTTATCTCCCCCCTAACCTCTCTCTCTCCTCGTACCCCCCTCTCTCTCCATAACCCCTTTCCTATTACTCTTACTCCTAACATCCGTTTCTCCATCACACCTTATCCCAATACCACTACCATCTCTCTCTCTCTGTCCCACCCCCTTTGTCTCTAAATTATCTCCTCCCCAAACCTCTATACTACCCCATATCTATCTCTTTCTTGACACTAACCTCTTCCTACCCATACCCATAATCACCCACACATATCTCCATATCTCTCACCCTAATTGATTCTCTCTCTCTCTCTCTCTCTCTCTCTCTCTCTCTCTCTCTACACATCCCCACCCACCCTACCTCTCTCTCCATCCACTCCCCCCCATGATCCTCTCTTTCTCCCCACACCCTAAAACCCTCATGTTAGCACTCAAATTTTCCTTGCACTGTATTAAGGAAACCTAGATGTAACCATAGAACCAAATTTAGACTATATTATGACCTTATAGGATCAGAGAGGGATCTCTCAATAATCATAAATCATTCACACTCAAAATATTCAATAATAACACTTAGAAGGTTAGATTTCTGATAGGAACAAGTTTGTTTTTATAAATGTTTGGTATGATAGACTTGAAAAGAGACCACTGGGCAATGGAGTTAATAAACAGACACTTGTTTGAGTAGCAAGAGGTTGAGGTTTGAATTAAAAAAAGATAGAGGTAGGGTAGACATCATTTCCTCATACATTAAGCATTACAAGATGGTAGTAGACTAAGGAATAAAATCCATTAAAATAGAGCATCTAACAAGGATGAATTTTGTAAAAACCTTAGAATAAAAGATTTTAAATGTTTAAATTTGATGAAGTAGATAATCATAAATGAATTCTAGCTCACATTACTCTTACTCAAACAAGAAAGAAAAATACAGAATGCGATGGAAAAATTGAAATACAGTCACATAAGAAAGTTACCACTAGTGGAAAATGAGAGATTAGTGACCAAAAAAATGACCAAAATCCGCATATCAATGACCACTTTTGGTTTGGCAATCGCTGGTGGCTAATTTGCGGTCTTTTATTACATGACCAAAATTGGTCATTTTTATTTTGGACATTTATAGCTTGTCGGTTGGTCATTAATTTGGTCATATATTTGGTCATTAATTTGGTCATATATTTGAATCAATGACCAAATATATGACCACATTTGTGACCAAATTAATGACCACATGACAAGCTAGAATATGACCAAATTTGGTCACGTAATAAAAGACCATAAATTAGCCACCAAAACTGATTTTTGGTCATTGATATGCAAATTTTGGTCATTGTTTTGATCATTTATATCTCATTGTTTGGCCACATATATCTCAATTATTGGTCATTTTATTTGTGAATTTTGGTCATTAATCTCATTTACTGGTCACTAATTTAGTCATTTTTAGTCGCTTTATGTATGGTCATTATATTTTAGTATTTTTAATGGTGTCCATTATTAATCAATATAAACTTTTAATTTGATATTACGTTTAAATTAAAAAAAGAATCATACATTGTTGTAATGAAGAATTCACCTAATAACCTAGGTCTGGGGGTTACCAACGTACTATGACCTTGCAGACAATTTGATTATAAAAGCACAAATAGGAAATA
>LPNX010007437.1:269631-298170 GCA_001517045.1 Pseudotsuga menziesii | reverse complement strand
TGGATCGGGCCTCTTTCTGAAGTTCCGAACCTCACGTCACCCGCCGTTGCGGCTCCCTGACCAAACCTTCCACCCGACGCCCGACGCCCGACGCCCGACTCGTTGTGTATATCGCTGGCTGTGTTTTTTGGTTCGCCCGCCGTTGCGGCCCGAGGATAGGAGTTGACCTCCGATCCGCTGTCACCCGACATCCGACTTACTGACTGCCACCCGAACCTTTTCCTTTACCTCATCTCCCGCCACCGACTCGCGTCCCGTCCGCCGTTGCGGGTGACAGAATCTTCCAGCTTCCGACCCACTTCCCGCCACCACCCGATTTCCTATGACGCCCACGTTCTCACTTCCCCTCTTTGGCACTCCTCCGCCGTTGCGGCTCCTGGAGCCTTCTTCCAATCGGTGTAAGAACCTTGTCTCACCCGATCTAAGAGTTGCCCGACCGCCAAGTTACCCTTTCGGTGCCGTTCCGAGCTTCCCCATTTCCTCACCCGGATGAGCTAGGCTAGCCCGTTGTGAATATATCATTATATTTTTAAATTATGGATGCCTAATGTTTAAATTCAATGGATAATGCACCAAGTTTGTATGCAGAGATCATCTCACGAATCGCCGAAGCAGAGCATCGCGCCGGAAAGGACAACGAGAACGAAGGACCGAGGCGCCGACGGGACATTTTCTTTTCTGCGGTTACTGTCAGAAAATAAACGCCTGTAGAAATGATGAAGAAGGTGAACGACCAGGAAAGAAACTGAACCGTCAAGGACAAGGAAGAGACGCGTTGAGGGAACCGAGAAGGGATCAGTGGTAGTTTAAATAATGGGAAGCTCGATGAAAGGAAGGCTTTTTCCCTTAGAAAATTTTGTAATGGTTAACTTGTAAGAGGAACTATTTCGTTTTGCATAGTAAACTGCAATTTTATCTGCTGGAAAGAGTGAAGTAGTGAAATGTACCAATGCTATTCAATGAATAATGCTGAAGAAGAACTTTTCCGTATTCAGCTGTATTTCATGCGCTGTAAGGATATTTGATGTTTGGAACCTAAGTTCTTGTTAATTATTCTTGCAGTCTTTTCTGGGATGCATTTGCACTATGAGCAATAATTGTTGTTATAGAATGATCGGCTAACTGGTTATTTGAATATTTGTAGTTTTCATGTGCTGTGGGAAAAATATCAGCTATCTGTGATTTTTCTTACCGTATGTGATTTTATATTGCTCAGTTAAGATGATAGCCTCGCTCCCTAGGGATAGTTTAGATAGTTAGTTATTTCTGTTCGTATCTGGTTTGTTTGCTTGTGGGCATAAGACGAGAGGTAAGAACCTGTGCATCACTTTGTGACCGCCCCCTGCATTTAAGCCAGCCTGCATTTAATTAGACACGTGCATGTCATTCCTTTAAGTCAAATTACAAATTCCGGTGGACCGGGCCGCAACCGGTAAACCCTTGTGTTACTTTGACCTACGGTAGCCGGACCGTAAACCGGACGGATTCCCTATACCAAACAGTCAGCGGGCTAGTTGGGAACTCTGATTGGGGAGAATCCCTTACTGTTGCCACCTGCGATTTTCCAGGCCTCAACAGGTCGGTTGGAGAAATTGTTTGATTTGTTGTGTTGTCTTGGCCAGTTTTTCATCTTGAGGTATAAACTGGAAGTATTTGATAAAATTTTCCTCTAGTTCATGCCAAAATAATATTTCTCCTCTAGCTTCCTCCATCTTATACCATTTATTGGGTAAGTCGTCTAGGGTTGAAGGGAACAAATGGGGCCAGGCTCGCTCGTCTTTGTAGCCAAGTCTTCTCCACTCCGTTTCACAAGTCTTAATGTGTTCTTCTGGGTTTTGACCTTGGTTAAAGATAGGGATTTGGGCTTCCTGGGTTAACTTTTTTCCACCAAACCGTTCGACAAAGAAAGTCGAAGCAGTTGTCCAGGTCTGTAGTTTTGTCTAATGGGTATCCCACCATCTAGCTGCTTGACCTGTAAATGTTTCCACTAAGCTTTGAAGTCGACCATGTTCTCCAATATTTTTAGATACTTGTTCAATGTGCATGACTGGGGATTCCCTCTCCTTATACCTGGGTAGATGTGTAGTGTTTAAGTTGGTTGGTTGTAAGGTAGGGCGTTCCCTTACTTTCTTTTCAAAGATTTTGGGGATAATGGATACTATGAAGCACTGTCGGGTGGGTTTTTTCTGTACTTTTTATATAGTCCAGCACCCTCTTACTTGTGTTTCGTAATTTTCCATCTCCCAGTCATACAGTTCAGCATCTGAGTTATAACCAATTGAGTCTTGGTTACCTAAGTAAAGTTCTCCATGGATGTTTGGCTCTGTGTAGTCCGTATTGTTGTGGATCTGGTAAAGTTGTCTGACATCGACTTCCTCATCAATAGGTTCTGTCCAAGGTCCTCCTTGGGATGGATGAATGGGTACAATGACTTTTTGACCAATTCCTTTTAGCTTGATTCGTTCCTTGTCTAAGGATATGGAGGCTTTCATCTTCCGTCCCCAAGCTTGACTGACTAGCACGGGGAATGAACTAGATCCCTCTTTTGGGTCAATAATTTCAAAATCAACCTTGGTCGAAATTCCTTTAATGGTCGTGTCGACGTTTTTCCAAACCCTAATGGGTTCAATGAGGCCTTGGTCGACGAGTTTTAGGTAAATACCTGACTCGTAGAGTCGAGGTCTTCCCATCTTTTCCCATGTATCCTGGGTCATGATATTTACCTGAGACCCGAAGTCAAGCACTACTTGTCGGACGTGGTAACCTTCAATTTTGAGGTCGACAAGTGGGTCGACATCGTGTTTGTCTTTTTGGTTTAGGCTGTAGATGTTCTTAGTTTGTTTTTCGAGGTTAGTACTTTTTATTTGATGCAATAAATCAATGAACTGGGCTACGAATTTGTCTGTTTGAGTGAGATAGATTAATTGATGTATTGTGTTAGGTCGACTGCTAACGAGGTCTTCTTGTTGTGCAATGTCGTGAAATATGTGGGTTGCCTCTTGATATGTGTGTTTTTGCTTTATAGGGTCGGGATAAACATTTGTGTTTTTAATCTTGCTAATTTGGGGGTTATCAGGCCCTGTTTTTGTGCCTTGTCGAGTAACAATATGTAAATTCTTAGTAGTTAGTACATCATGCTTTTGTACACAAGACAAGACATTAACATTTTTCTTCGTATTGATTTTCTCTAACATAGTAGGACAATCCTCAAGGGAGTGATCGCCTACTCCACAGTGTGTACAAAATTTAAGATCAGTTCTGTCCTTGTACGAATAATCTGCGTACCGGTGACCTTCTTTGTAGCATGTGAAGCATTGGGTGGGTCGACGCGTTCGTATGTCGCAATTCCCAGGGAATCGACCTCTTCCTCCATAACCCTAACGTCGGCTGTCGTATCGGCGCTCATATCGTCGGCCGTCGTATCGTTGTCCGTTCTGGTTGTTTGTATTATTTTGCTCATTGTTTTGCGCTACTGCATTCGTTTGGTAGACTTCCTGATAGTTCTGTCGGTTCTTTAGGTTTAACTGACAGTCGGCCGTGTTCTGAATTTTGGTCTCACAGATGGCGCACCAGGAAGCCTTTCTGTTCTTCATGTTAAATGGACAATCTTTCGTAGAATGATCTTCCTGTTCCTGGAAAATGTCGCAAAATGATTTGGTTTGTACAAAGCGGACGTCTTGTCGGCTATATTTGTGTCGACAATTATCTTTCGAATGACCGGCCATCGAGCAGTTGGTACACCAGATTTCCTAATTCTTGAGGGTCAGTTCCTTCAAATACTTCTACACGTTCTCGAGTTGTTCCTCTAATCTGTGGTCCGTCGAGTAAGCAGGTATGTCTTCATCCATCTCGACCTGCAGAGCTTTTGTTAGCGTGTCTTCATACGTTTTGAACGTCTCCAATCTGATATGTCGGCGTACTTTCTGCGATAATCCTGCAAGGAACCATTGAATTAGTAATTGTTCATCAATAACGTAATCTAGCTAGCTTAGTAGGTCCTTCCAACGTTTGTCGTAGTCGCGGACTGTCTCCCCTGGCTTTTGTGACGTCGTCTTAAGATTTTTGGTGGCCAGGTGCTTGGCATTTGGGGTTTTGAAAAATGATAAGAACTACGCCTTAATCTCGACTTTCGTCGCTCTGGGTTTCCTTTCTGAAAAGGTCATGTACCATGTCAAGGCCCTTTTCCTTAAGGCCCCGGTGAACTGTGCCATTTGTCGGTCTTCATCTGTTACCTGGTTTGCTTCCCAGGTCGACTCGCAGATGAACCAATGTTGTCTGGGGTCTTCATCTCCCTCGTAGAGAGGAATGTGAGCCGATCCGTGACCCATGTCTGAATCACTTTCACTGCTCTCAGAATTTGGCGGAGGTGGAGGTGGGGGTGGTGGTGAAAGTGGTGGGGTTATTGATGTAGTCGGGCCTGCGAAATTCTGGTCGATGGAACTTGAGCTCCTGTCAGTCGTCAAGTCGTCGTCGACTTGCAGTCGGTTGAGGTCGACTTCGGCTATCGATGGTCCACTGCAACTTGGTGTTCGCAGGTCTGCTTGTTCGATTTCTTCTAAAGCTGTATTTGGCAGGGGGGGGGGGGGGCTCCTTCATGTGTCGGTAAGAGCAAGTGGATACTCCGGAGGGAGGGTGCCACCTGAAACGTCACCCAGTTTCCTTCGAGCGGTCGACGTATAATAAGGTGTCGACCCGTGTACGTTTCGTCGCCTAGTCGGCTCCATATACTGAAGTCACCAGCTCGTAGTCGGAGGTCATCTTCGACAATAGTCTGTATTCTAGTACGCGGATTTGTTGGGGAAAGGGTTATCCCGTTGTTGTGAGTTGTTATTTGGAGAGCTTCTGGCTGCTCTATCCACACTTCTTCCTCCTTAGGGGATGCCTCTTGCTCTATGCCCTCTTCCTGTCGGTCATGACCCGACTCTGGCGGATTCTCGTCGCGGTTGTTCTCCCTAGGGTTTTGTCCACTGTGCAGCCCTACGGCTCTTTCACATCTTGCTTCCCTTCTCTTCTGTCTTTCGTCCCTTTCTTGTTTCTGAATGTCCGACATACTTTCATACAATACTATTTTCTTGAGGTCCTCTTTGGTCGACTTTTCATTACTAGCGACAGTTATCCGGTTTAGGCCGACTAGGATCCACTATACTCTACCTCTGACACATGACCAGCTACCCCCCCATAGCCTACCCGACGCTTTTAGAGAGCCCGGGTAGTTCGATTTATTTGCTTAGGAAGTATTCCCACTCCCATTTTGCAATGAATCTCTCCCACTTCCTCTGCTTCTCTGCCCAGTTGGTATTTGATGGCTGTTCGCACAGCGGTGGACGAGGTTCCACGATGTGGCCTGCTCCGTTCTCTATCAAGAATTTGAACAACAAGGTCGGTAGGGAACACAAAAATTGTTCGGTGAAGTCTGTGTAAAATTTTTCTTTGACAGTTTCCACAGAAGTTCTGTCTTCGATTGCTTGCTCCTCACAGAAGTCGTCGGCGATTTTCTCAAATCACTTCGACAAATTTGTTCAGCCTCCTCGGATCATTTTTTCTAGCAACTATTGTTCTTTAGTCGCGTTTGGCTTTCTCATCCAAAAGTTGCTTCAAGAGTTGTGGCACTGATTTGACAATTTTTTCATGCGTCTCTGTGAAAAATCTTGCTTTGGCTTCAACGACTGTTAATCTGTTCCTTCTTGCGTAATTTTGCAAGTAGTTCGCAATTTTACGGTCCCACCAGTCCTTAATCTCCTGTTCTGGTATCATATGTGAGCATATATTTCAGACATGTACTACTGGCAACGGAACCAATGTTGTAATCTCACAGATCACATAAGGTTACCAATAATACATACTAAAACATATATATCTATAAATCAGAGACAGGAGACAAACACAGATAGGAAAACAGATTATATTATTGCAATGAGTTCATACAAGGCAGAGAACTGAACTGAGTTCTCGTTTGTCTCAACAGCCTAATATATACAATTTACAAACAGTTACAAAATAACTACCTGTCGGTTCGGTGAACCGACACGACTTTTAGTTAGCCGACTTAATCTTCTAGTTTAGTCGGCCGATCGACTTAGTCGGCTGATCGACTAAGTCAGCCTATCGACTTAGTCGGTCTTCGTTCAAGTCGACTTTGTCGACTTGCTCCTTTCTACAGTGTCTAAGGTCATGATGGGGAAGGGATGCTATGTTTCTCCCTAGCCGTGTGAAGATAAGTTCAACGATCTGAACAAGAGGTATAAGAGGCTCAATGATATCCTCGGAAGGGGAATAGCATACAGGGTGGTTGAAAATCCCAGCCTCCTGGACAGTATGGAGCATCTCTCACCAAAGGTCAAGGAGGATGTGAGGAAACTTTTAAGTTCCTAGCACTTGTTTTTCAAGGAGATGTGCTCCTATCATAATGGCACTGGAGTGCATTTTCCAGCCGACCTTGATGTTCAGCAGTGTTTGCAGTCTTCAATGACTGCGAAAGGCAGAGATGGACACGAGGCATGCAGGATGGCAAAAGAGGAGAATGAAGGAGATGAAGAAGACGAGGAAAATGAAGATGGTGATGATGAAGATATTGAAGACACCAATGATGAGAATGGGGAAGATGCAGATGCTGAAGGGGTGGGAAACTATTCAAAGAGAAGAAAGACGCCCAGAAATGCAGAAGAGGTTAATTTTTGGACATCACCTCCATCACATGACTATGTTAAACCCAGTGCTTCATATAGCCTTAATTCATATATGATGGGTGTGTTACAGGATAATACCAAAACAGCATGGGAGTGAAGACAGTGGATGAGAAATCGCACCATGCAGCTGGAAGAACAGAAAGTTAACTATTAGGCTCAGACACTTGAACTGGAGAAACAACGCTTTAAATGGGAGAAATTCTGTAGCAAAAAATCTAGGGAAATGGAGAGGATGAAGCTGGAGAATGAAAGAACAAAACTTGAAAATGGACCAGTGCCTGTTCTTCCAAAACGGGCTAGCCCTCACCGGGGCGGGGCAAAGTTCAGTCATTCCTCCAGGCTCTCGGAAAGTAAAACATACTATCAAGCCCGTGAGTGTGAAGATTGTTGCCCACCGAGAAGAGAAGAAGCCAGCTCTGCTATTGCTGGAGAACCAGCGCGTGGAGAAAAAATGCCTGCATGGGAAATGCTTGAGCCACTGTCTGCGTATGAAGGAGAGTTCTTCAGCATCTGTCAGCGTGAAGGCCCAGTGATTTCTTCATCCTGAATGATAGGTTTTCAGCGTCAATCAACGTGAAGGAGAGGGAAAATCTGCGTCTAAAGAGTCTGTGTGGAGCGAGGGAAGATGTGCCTGTGCGTGATGACACATGTGCCACTGTGTACCTAACCACACTTGATCAACGATGGAGATTATCTGAATCGTCGAACAAAAAATATCGACGAATGAAAAAAACACATTAATTGGGGGAGTCGACTCCCACTTGTTAAACGCCTTACGGCGTAATAAGAAACTTAGATGTTGTGGATGGTCGACGAAAAATTCAAATATTGTAGACGAACACCTACACCTAATACTTTAGTGTTTGAATTTGTAAGACAATAAGAAACTTAGATGATAATTCAATGTTAAATACCAAAACTAATTTAACATTATTGTTGGTTGAGGAGCTTGATCGTTATGATTAGAGATGTTATTCCAACTGTTTTTGGATCCTAGCACATGGCGGAGAGGTGTGGGGGGATTCCCCCCACTATAGTTGTCAGGGGGGTCTAGCGAGCAACAACTATATTGGGAGCCCCCCTGTAGAAAAAATTTAGAAAAAAATGCTTTGTAAAATGTTGTAAGTTCAGAGTCGTGACTTGGTCAATAGTGGGTGATTTATGGGCCCATGGATTTTTGGGCAACCCATGGTATTTTTGCATGGTATTCCCTTTATAAAAGGAAGGAATTGTAATACGGCTATGTATTGTATTGTAGAATTGTTAAAACAATCTTCGTGATTGTTAGAGAGAGATTGTGAGAGAGTGAAGAGGAAGTGTAGCGAGGTTGTTGTAGGTTGTATCCCTTAATTTTTATAAACAATATAATAATAAAGGACTGGAAATTTATGTGTCGATGTAGCTCATCTTGGGTGAACCATGTTACATTTGTGTCTCTCTTATAATGTGTTTTAATATTTGCATTTTGTTTATTGTTTATTGTTATTGCTCTCTGATCCTGTTTTCTAACAATTATTGTTTTGAACATTCGAGACAATTATAATTCACCATCAATTAAAAAAAACAATCCTCCAAAGTATTTTCATATCCATGATCAATATGTTTGAGTTAATTACATACTTAATAGTTTTAAAAATATGATAATGTAAGAATTGTAGTTTGCAAGGATATCAAAAGCATTACTTCTCATTTTTCAATGTGATATAAATTAAAAAATAAATTTTATTAAATAATTTTAATTAGTTAATTATATGCAATAACAGTATCTTGCAAAATTATGGATATCAAAAGAATTATATCTCACTTCAACTCATATAAATTAAAAAAGAAGGGTTTCTTTTATCTATTGATTTTTATTGGTGAACAGAATGGAGTAGAAGCTTAGGTCTACAGAATCTTTAAGGTTTTGTTGTCTTCTGCAACTTGCTTGGAGTCCTCCTTCTGCAAGGAAGGATTAGTAACAACAAATAAAAAAGAAGAAGAAGAAGTGGGAATCCTATTGTTTCCAGATCTCCTTTCCTTGTTAGGCTTTTCAGTTATTTATTTTTTATTTTTTGTTGTTTTCCTTTTTCAGTTTTGTCTTGTGTAGCGTTGGGCCTAGATGCCGCATGGTTCTAGATGATATAGGTGGTTCTTCTCTCTTCTTCAAATCGAGTAGGATAGGTGGTCCTTATTCCCACTTGATTCCAGGTGGGTTAGGTGCTCATTCTACCCCTTAGTCTAAAACCCTTACACCATGACATTCTGAGGATTTTCTTCATGAGTTTGGTCGTAACCCTGGGCAACTGATTTCTTTCTCTAGTTATCAACAACTATTAGAGATTGTCTTGACAAATCAAGATGATGGCATTGATGGAAATGAGGGCCTAAAGGCAAATTATGTATTTTCCCCATGCTATGAGATTAATATCGAAGGTGTGAAGGCTCGGTTGCAACGAAAGTTGAAAACTTACAAGGCTAGTGGGACTTTACAAAAGTCTATAGTGAGTGAAGATGTTACCTTGGACATGATAGGGATTTTCTATAAGGGCGGTGGTTGGTCGAATGGAATTTTCTCGGATACATGGAGTTGTTGGAATGGATTGGAGCTAAATAGCAAAAAATGTTTGTTTTTTCTCCTCATGTCAACTTACTAGTAAATGGTTGGTGGTGTTTCATTTGCCTGTAGATGAGGATGTCCCTAAAGTTATCAATAGGGTTTGGATTATGAAAGGTAGCTTCTTGAATATAAAGCGATGGCAAGTATATTTTGATCATGAGCAACAAAGGATGGTTTTGAAACATCTCTTGTTACTTTTTCCTGTGTTTTCGATCGATCTTTGGACAAAGAACATTATGGCTGCATTTGCCAACAATTTTGGTCATTTCATACCGATCAATAAGAAAATGTCAAACAATGTTGACAAAAGAGTTGCAAAGATTATGCTAGAACTTGGTATTTCTAAGGGTTTACTTGCAGAAGTGGAATTAATTGGAGTTTCTGGGTGATGAAGCAACGAATTGATTTCCTGCATATTCCCTTTTGATGTCATTTCTATCGTGAAACATGGCATCTTAAGGCCAAAATGTTTGTATATGTTTGAAGTTTTTAAAGAGGGATCGTCGAATGGAGGCAAAGTCCAGGAAGATCTTTTGCCACTTACTCCTATAGGAAAACATGAATAGTCGTTGTATATTAAGGACTCTCTTCAAGACTGAATGATTGTTTCATATCCCAGAGGATGAATATTCGTTGTATATTAGGGACTCTCTTAAAGAGAGTCCCAAAGTTAGGGACTCTCTCCCACTCTTTTTCTAGGTGTCTCCAAAGCTGGACTTAATTTCATTCATGAAACTGAACAAGCTTGAGATATGAAATCCCTAAATAACGACCCGGGGATTAGTGACATGGGTCTTATTGAAGTTGTTGGTTTTGAACCGGTTCAACCTCTAATTTCCTCTAGGAATAAGGCTGTGGATAATAATATAGAGTTGGAGCCTATAATTGAAAACCCATCCTCCTCCCTCCTCTTCCGAGTGCATCCCTTCTATATCGAAGACTTTCTCGGCTTGATGTTAAAAGGGAGGATCTGGCCCCTTATCCTGAGACTTCGACTAAAAACCTTAACTTTTTGTCTTCCTCTGAGTTTCCACGCCTGTCTCTTTCCCCCATTGCTGGTGAATTTTCTATCGAGCTGGAGTCTCCACCACAAACTCACCTTGGGGTTTCCTTTTCCTATAAATAAGATTTAATAAAAAACCCCTTTAGGTTTTTGTCAATCACTCGATTTCAAATTCTGATGTTTCCCCAATCCCTTCCATACACCAACATAATGTAACCTTCAAGGAGAAAAAGAAAAAAGGAAAAATCTTGGCTAAGTTGATTTGCCTTAATTCCTCTTCCTCTTGTTCTCAACATTTTTCCGAAGTTGGTTCTGAAGTTTCGAATGACTTGGATTTTAACCTCTCTCGAGCCCTTAGAGCAAAGCACCCTGGTCAGGAAAGTGTTTAATGTCTATTATGTCCTTCAATATCCGTGGGGTTGGGGGGCTAATAAGGATATGGCATTTTCCCAACTCTTCAAATCTACTAACCTTGAAATCATTCTTGTTCATCAGACCATGTGTTCTTGTTCTCAAGTTGTGGAATCCTTTTCTAAATTTCTGCTTGGTTGGGAGTTTTGTGCAGTGGACTCTATTGGTATGTTTGGTGGTTTATTGTTGTACTGTTGGAACCCTAGTGTTGTTGATTTAAAGGATTTTTATATATGTGGTGGAATTCTTATGGACGGGAAATTTAAAGGACAATATCAATTAATCTCTATCCTTAATTGTTATGGTTCGTACAAAGATAGTGTTTTTTTTGGGAATTCTTTAGAAGCCTCCAACCTTTTAAACTTTCCTAACCTTATAGTTGTTGGAGATGTCAATTTTACTATGGCTTCTATTTAAATATGGGGGAAGTTTGCTAGAAGTGATCCACATTCTAAATTTTATAAATATTTGTTGTTCAAAACTAGGTTGCTTGATGCTCTTCCTATGAAACTGGGCCTGACCTAGTCTAATGGATGTATTGTTGATTCCAGAATCAGCAAGAGATTGGACAAATTCCTCTTAGTTGAAGGTTTATATACGTCTCTTCAGAGGTTCATACATTGGTTAGTTTGATGAACCATCTATGATCATGTTCCTATTATTTTACAAATTGATGGCCTGAAGCTCCCTCACAATTATCCTTTTAAGTTTAATAATGTGTGGTTAAATAATAAGGATTTATGCTTTTTGGTTAGGAATATGTGGAAGACCTTCAATGTGGATATGGAACCTAATACAATGGATAAACTTGTTCTCAAGATTAGAAAACCAGGCTGCTTAAAATTTTAACAGCGCTCCTAATGGTATTTATTCAAAGGAGGTTAAGGATTCTTTAATTGAAATGGATAAAAAGAAGTTGGATCTTCTGAAATGGGAGGAAATGACTTGGAGATTAAAGAGTAGAGATATTTGGGTAGCTTTGGTGGGTAATAACACCAATTTATTCCATAATTATGCTTCTTACAAAAGGAATATAAAATCCATTTGGGATTTAAGAGATGAAGAGGGGATTTCTGTGCATACTCAAAATAATTTCGAGAATGCTGCTCGAAGACATTTCAGCAAGCAGTTTAAAGATCAAGGAAACAACTATATTTTTTCTCAACTAATGGTGATTGAGCATTTTTCTTGCCTACTTTTCTTCTAAAGAAGGCCTTGCCATTGGGGCTTATGTTTCTATTAAGGAAATCAAATATGTATTAAATCAGTTTGCCAAGGACAAAAGTCCTGGGCCTCATGGATGGCTTGTTGAATTTCTTCTTGCCTTTTTTAACCTCATGGGGGTTGAGATCCTCTAGATGGTGGAATTTTCTAGATTGCAAGGACATATGTCTAGATGTATAAAATATACCTTTCTTGCTCTAATTCCCAAAAAGAACAAGGCAATGGATTTCAATGATTATAGGAAGATTTCTCTTTGTAATCTTGCCTACAAAATAGTTACAAAGATTATAGCTAACAATATGAAACTGATGCTATCTTAAAAGATGACTAAGGAGTAGTTTGTCTTTCTGGAAAATAGGCAAATTCTAGACATTGTTAGTGTTACGCAAGAATTCCTTCATTCGATTAAATCTAAAAACTTAAATGCCTTGATTCTAAATATGGACCTTGCGAAGGCTTATGATAAGGTAAATTGGACTTTCCTTATACTTCTTCTGTAGATTGGCCTACCTATCTTTGTGACCAACTAGATCTTAGCTTGTGTGAACTCTGCTCATTTTTCTATGCTTATCAATGGCTCCCCCATTGCCTTCTTCAAAATCCCCAGGGGAATCAGTCAATGATGCCCCCTATCTCCCCTATTATTCTACTTGGTCATTGAGGGTCTAAGTATATTGATTTCTGATGCTAAAGTAGCAGGTAAACTAAAGGGTATTAAAATTTCAAAATTATCACACATTTGTGATTCGTAGATGATGTAATTTTATTTGGAAAAGTTACTTTAGTTGAACGGGAATGCTTTGCTAAGATTGTATCCTTATTCTGTGCAACTTATGTTATGGAAGTTATCTTGTCAAAATATTCCTTCCTCCATCACAGAGTTGAATAAAATACTCTGGGGCAGATCTCTACTATCCTCCCTTATCATATGTCTGGTTTGAATAAGGGATTTAAGTACTTATGATATTCTTTGAAGCCAAATTGTTATGGGGTTGAAGATGGGATTTGGATGGTACAAAAGCTAGAAAAGAATATTGGGAATTGTACTTTCAAATTTATTTCCTTAGGTGCCAGGATTACTTTTTTGAAAAATTCTCGTGTTGTTATCTATGTATTCTGGTTCTCTTTAGTCAGTGTTCATTGTTCCATTATTAAAATCCTCATGAAATTGATGTTTAACTTCTTATGTTCCGAGAATGCTGAATGGGGAAAGATTCACTTAGCCAACTGGAATAGGATTTCAAATCGAACAAGATTAGGTAGACGGGACATAAAAAAACTTCATTTTTTCGGCACTGCTGTAGGCATGAAGATCTTGTGGAGGCTTGTGTTTGTAAAAGGTCTTTGGAAAGAGGTTTTACTTGGAAAATATATCAAAAGGAATGTTATTGGTTGGATTAGGGACCCTATCAAAAACGTTAGGAATGTCTCCAACTTCTAGAATGGATTCACTAAGTATTTTCTGTGGATTGGCAGAGGTTTGTTGTGGAAAGTTGGGAATGGTTCTAATGTCCTAGTAGGGATTGACCCTATTATTGGTAACAGTGAGTCTTTTACTTTATCTATGTTTCTTATGGATTATTTAGAACAGATGGGCTTTGAGGTGTTGGCACATATCAAAAGACCAGCTTGGCTACCTCAGTTTCATTCTTATTGGTTAATTATTGATGACCTTGGATTAGGTAGCATATGGGATAAGAAATGGAATGCTTATATTTCCTTTCTTAAAAAGGTTGTTGTTCGACTTTCTCCTGAGGAAGATGAGATAGTTTGGTCCTGCAACCAGGATGATGGTCAAATTACTGCTAAGTTTACATATCATGCTCTTATCAAGAATATGGCTTTCCAAGTTCCGAAGTGGTGGTTTGGGAAACTATGGAAATGTCACTCACCTCAGAAAGTGAAATGCTTACTTTGGCTTGTTTTTTAAACTTGCATCCTTACTTGAGACAATTTACTTAGTCGTGGTGGATAGGACCTAATTTAAGTCATCTTTGCAACAATGACTCTAAATCTATTGAACGTATTTTTGTCAAGTGCTCTTATAGTAGATCTTTGTGGAAGAATGTTTGTGACTTCTTAAATATTCAACATATTTGGGATCTTGATTTAGTGGAGTCTAATTTTTTACATTGGTATAAGTCTGTTGGTGTTCATAAGCTTCCTCTATACTTTATCTGTTGGGGAATATGGAATACAAGGAACTTCAAGCTATTCGAAGGTAAAATTCCCAATAGGTTTTCTAGTGCTCTAAGAATTATTAGCAACATCTAAGACTATGAACTGACTATGAAAATGAAAAGAAGGACTATACAAATTTCTTGTCTTTCTGCTTTGTCTTCTGTTATTGGTTGTTTTGATGGTGCACGGATGGTAGATGTGTAGTTGGTTTCCTTTTGAAGCTTAATGAGAATCATTATTTTAAATATAGTTTAAACTGTGGGATGGGCTCCAATACGAAGGATGAGTTGATGGTGTTATGGTGTCTCTTATTTTTTGCCTCTTCCTTAGTAATAGATTCCTTAACCATTTTTGGTGTTTCGATGACTATTATCAATTGGGAAAAGAAGAAATGCCCTCTACAAGTTGTTACCTTAGTATATTGGTGCAAGTACATTCAAGATCTCATGGAGTCCTTTTCCAAGTTTTCCATCGATATTACAGAGAACAAAATGTTGAGGCCGATGCTTTGTCCAAGGTTGCTTTGGACAATATTAAAGGATTTATTTGTTGGAAGGAAGGGATTGATGAATGTATCGAGTTTCGAGGCTCTCTTCCCATTATGGTTTAATGTCGTTCAAGTTTTTCAGTTTATGTTAAGTATCTAGTGATTTTGTTTAAGTGTATGATATTTGGTTTGTATTTAGATGATTCTATACCTTGGTTGTTAGTTTAGTTCATTGCATGTCCCTTCTTACGCTCTGATTTTATTTGGTGTAGTTGGTTTTGGATCGTTTTGGTAGCTTTGGTCTTGGCTAGGATATTTTTGAATTTGAGACTTTTCTTGACTCCTTGCTTCGACAGTTTATGATTATGTACTTTTTTTTATTCACCTTGAATAACGAAAATACGTTTTTGTTCTTGTAAAAAAAATACTTACATGGAAAACATTTTCAATCGGTTCATGGATCCTAAACAACCATACTAATATAATGGATCTTGTCTTTCAAGCTATATTAATGAAGTCCACATCTATTTAACATATTTAAGGTTCGATTAAAACAACATATAGGTGAGGAAATTATGCCACATATATTTGAAGATAACTATCACGGTGTACATATAAAATCTTACAATAAACGTTCAAGTTTTGGATTTATCCATCAGAATCTTACAATAAAATCTTTGGTGAAATCACAATTTTTCATTATTTCAATTTCATTTTTCATTACCAAAAAATGGATTCACCACCCTCATTGCACTTGGTACCTATTATACAATTCCAACAACATATATCTACATTTTCAACAATCTCAAGCAGATTTGATAGACAAAATTGTTAATCCAAAACTTTAAAAATTTAGCTTAGTCTGTTCGAATTACTATACTATTAAAGTGGAGACTTGTTGTTTCCAAAATGTAATTATGATATTTGCAAGGGAAGAGGCACACTGACGAAGAATATAGCATATGGACTGGAATCGTATCCCATCATTCTTCCTTCAATACTCAATACTAATTAATCTGTGTGGCACTAGACACATGGTTTTCTTTGAAGACCATAAATTACTCATCATATGTATTCTCATCCATTCTGCTCCACCCTTTCAATCTTTTCACCAAGAGGATCTGTAACATCCCCGACCCTTCGACCAGCGAAGAGGACGCTACGATACATCAATCATTCGGGCATCTAGCCCCATGAACAAGAACATACATACATATAATGTTGAAGCATGATACTTAAAAACATAAAACATATTACAATGCATTAATCATTCATATACATAGAGGAAGCAAACAACATGGATTCATATACGATTCAGCATTCAACATGCACATCATCATTCATCAATAGCAAATATAGTTGCAGACACAAGTTAGGCAAGAATGCTTATCTTATAGCGAACTTGTCCCGCAACCAGCTATGTCGTTGCAACGTTCCACCCAACCATAGGCCCGCGTGCTCTTTAATCTCTCAGCAATGCTGCCACCCCCAAGCTGGGAATGATTCCCCAAGGAATAAGGAACTAACAGGCTTACACATAGACAAGGATAACAACACCACAAGGATACACAGTTCAGCCAAGCCAACACAGTTGGATTTATCAGGCGAACAACGAATCAGCCAAGCCAACAAAGTTGGGTTTATCAGGCCATCCAGGAGTTGGAAAAGGCTAAATGCTAAGCTGGTGAGCTCATTGAGGAGCTAAGGCCACCTACACCAGAACCATCCTAGCTTCTAGGACACCCACACACACCCAACACAAGGAAATCAGTCCTTTCTCTGCAACGCAGTCCCTCAGACCCTGACCTCCCTTCCTGTGGTATTCAGGGGTTGCGGAGAAGAAAGCCATCCCACTAGCTCTGTTTGTGTGGTTCCCAAACCACCAGGTTTATCAAGCACATCATGCCTTCATTCACCACTCCAATGCAATCCGAAGACAAGCCACTGCGTGCATGCAACAAAACAACTATTCAAGCTTTAACAAGGGAAAACAACTCCCTGAATCATTCTTGGCCCTATCGTGGCCAAAACGATTCCACAACAACCAAATCACAAGGGAAAAAACACAGTCCAGCAATCGTGATAAACAACTGCCCACGAACAACCATGAGCTCACAGCACACAATCCCCACTGCAATCGCTGGAGAACTTACACAAACCCCCAAAAATGGGGAAATAATAGACTCCCAATATATGCGTGAGGGAAAAAGACGCAGACAACAAAACTGTGGAAAAATAACACATAAGAAAACCACAGCACGCACGGCTCACGATGAAACAACAAATCGTCCCACAGTCCAGACACACTAGCAACGTTGGACAACAATGGTCCCTTCTCAACGATGAAGCCAATGCACCCTTCATAGTCGGCAACGGTGTCGTAACCGCAGGCTTTATGCGTGATCAGGGGGGAGGACGTCTCACCGACTAGAAAAACAGTGTGTGTGAGGGAAAAGGTCGAACCCCCACACATGGAATTGTAATCCTTTTAACTTCGCTCTGCTTGAGGAAAATGAACAATCACGATCAGGATAGTGGACAGACCATCCGCAGCCCAAAAGGCGTGTCGTGGAGAGAGTGTAGGTGTGGGCGTAGTGGTTTTTCCTGCTAGCAATTAGATGCCCCAACTAACAGCAGAACAAACAGGGTGGTGACACATGGCTTCCACCCCCCCATGGCTCAAGGTTTAACATTCCCCCTCTTTATCCTTAGGAATCATGCCCCTTCTCAATTTTGGTTGCAGTGAACATAGTTGGTTGGGTTATTTAATTAAAGATGCATAAGTACATGATGCCACAACTTAATATGTATGTCGCATGTCCCGATATACCATCGGTGACAATTTCTATCCGAAACATAACATAACCAAATCCATGGTGGGGACTTTACCTTTAGCTCCACAACATGATTATTTACAATATATGTATCATGTATATTTAATGCAAACGGGGTCAAAACCGGGGTGTTACATTCCCCCCCCCCCTTCAATAGCACTGTCCTCAGTGCTTTACAAAATTGAAAAAAATGCTACACTGGTACTACCTCAGTGTTCCGCAGAATTGAACAAAAATGGATGTGCCAATCGCATGGCATCCTCCAGCTCCCATGTAGCTTCTTCAGGTCCGTAGTGCTCCCATTGCACCTTTACCTACCCTAAGGCTCGGTTCCGGAGCATTGTGACCTTCCTGTCGAGGATGCGCATTGGCTCGATTTGGAACTCTCCCTTGGGTTCCACCTGAATCACATCCCAATTTATCACATGGTTAGGATCATGTACATATTTCTTAAGCAAAGAAACATGAAAAACATTATGAGCTCTAGTACTAGCAGGCAATGCGAGTCTATATGCAACAGGCCCTATTCTTTCAAGCACTTCAAACGGCCCACAATATCTAGGTGATTGCTTGGCACAACTTCCAAGCTTCAAGGAACTCTTCTTTGCTTTCACTCTGAGGTAAACATGATCCCCAACACTGAACTCTCTGTTCATCCTATGCTTATCAGCATAGCTTTTTTGTCTATCCTTTGCTGCTTTCAGATTCTGCCTAATCTTTACAACCTCTTGCTCCATTTCCTGAGCAATTCTGGTCCAAGCACAACCCTGTTCACTGGGTTATCCCAAGTCACTGGTGTCCTACACCTTCTTCCATACAAAGCTTCGTACGGGCTCATCCCCAAGGATGCCTGCCGTCCATTATTATAAGCAAACTCTACCAAGTGTAAGTAATCTTCCCACTTGGTTGGTTTGTCCATCACATACATGCAAAGCATATCTTCAAGCACCTGATTAACTCTTTCTGTCTGCCCATCTGTCTGAGGATGGTAGGCAGTGCTGAAGTTTAGCTTTGTACCCAAATTTGCAAACAATCCCTTCCAAAAATTGGAACTGAACTTGACATCTCTGTCAGAGACTATTGCCTTCGGCAATCCATGCAATTTGAAAATGTCCTTCATGAAGATCTTTGCAATGTCATCAGTCTTATGCGTAGACTTCACCGGTATAAAATGTGTTGCCTTTGTCAACTTGTCTACCACAACCATGATGGAATCATGTTGTCTCCAAGTCATCGACAATCCTGTAATAAAATCCATGGAAATAACTTCCCATTTCCATTCCGGAACTGGAAAAGGCTGCAACAAGCCTGCTGGATGTTGATGCTCAACCTTTACCTGTTGACATTTCATGCGCCTTGAAATGTATTCAGCCATGTCCTTTTTCATTCCTGGCCAAAAGTACTGCTTTCTAGCTGTAGCAATTGTCTTCTGATATCTTGGGTGACTAGAATACGAAGTTTGATGGATTTCATCCATAACAACTCTCCTCAAATATGCTACATCCGGAATGTAAATTCTACCTTTATAAGTAAGAATTCCATCTTCTTCCAATTTATATCCCTCATACTTCTTCTCAAGACTTTGCTACTGCAATTTGTCTTTTACCTGCTCATACAATTCATCTTCGGCAACATGATTAACAATCTGTTGCCTTAAATCTGACTGGCAAATACTAAGAGATGCCACATGCATTTCATGTACCTTTCTGCTGAGTGCATCAGCTACCTTATTCTCCTTTCCTTTTATGTGCTTGATTTCGAAATCAAACTCACATAAAAATTCCAGCCATCTCGCTTGCCTAGCATTCAAAGTAGGCTGATCAAACAAATACTTCAGACCACAATGGTCTGTCCTAAGCTCAAATCTTCTACCCATCAAATAATGTCTCCACATCTTGAGAGAATGTACTATGGTTGCAAGCTCAAGATCATGAGTGGCATAGTTCTTCTCATTCTCCTTCAACTTTCTTGACTCATAACATATCACGTGGTTGTCCTACATAAGGACTCCTCCAAGCCCTTGTCCTCATGCATCGGTACACACCACAAAATCTTTCTATGGATTTGTAACCTTCAATATTGGTGCACTGGTGAGAAGATTCTTCAACCGCTGGAACATTTCTTCACACTTCGAAGTCCATTCGAACTTTATCCCCTTCTTTTACAAAGAAGTGATGGCATGTCCAACCTTGGAAAATCCCTCAATGAATCTCCTGTAGTATCCTGCAAGTCCCATACAAGATCTTACATCTGTCACATTTCTTGGAGTAGGCCAATTCATAATGGCTTCAATCTTCTCAGGGTCTACTGATATTCCCTCTTCTGAGATAATGTGACCCAAATACTGAATTCTATCTTTGTAGAAGTCACACTTGCTCAGTTTTGCATATAGCTGATGCTCCCTGAGCAATTGCAATGTCAACCTCAAATGCTCTGCATGGTCTTCCTCATTCTTAGAATAAACAAGAATTTCATCAAGGAAAACAAGAACAAACTTGTCCAAATATCCATTGAAGACACTATTTATAAGGCACATAAATGTAGCTGGTGCATTTGTGAGACCAAATGGTACCACTACAAACTCATAATGCCCATACCTTGTCCTAAAGGTTGTCTTATGAATGTCTTCGTCCTTGATTCTCACCTGATGGTAACCAGACCTCAAGTCAATCTTGGAAAATACCTTTGCTCCTCTCATTTGATCAAAGAGGTCATTAATCCTAGGCAAAGGATATTTAATCTTCACAGTAACCTTGTTCAACTGTCTGTAATCAATACATAACTTGAGTGTACCATCTTTGTTCTTTACAAATAGAACCGGTGCTCCCCAAGGAGACACACTCGATTGGATATACTTCTTTTCCAACAACTCTTGCAGTTGCATTTTCAAATCTAGCATCTCCAGTGTACTCATCCTGTAGGGTGTCTTAGACATTGGTGCTACTCCTGGCACTAGTTCAATGGTGAAATCAATGTCCCTCTTTGGAGGAAGCCCTAGAATCTCGTCGGGAAATACATCCTTGAATTCCTGTAACACCTGATAGTCTTCCAACCTAGGAGTTTCATCTCTTGTTCGTTCCAGAATATGAGCTGCATACAACTGGCAACCTTTCCTACAGAACTTCTTCAACTGCATTGCTGAAATTTGTCTTACTGAAATTTCCTTCGGAATACCTTTCACAACTACTGGGTTTCCTTCTTCATCTGTGCATTCAAAAGTCTTGTTATAACAATCAAGCTTTACTCTGTGAGCTTCTAACCAATCCATTCCAATGAGAACATCATAGGAACCAAGCGGTATAACATTAAGATCTACACAAGTGATCAATCCATTCATAATCAATGGACATTTCTCCACTACTTTACTGACCTTTCTCTTAGTTCCAATGGCTAGCTGAACTAACCAAGATTTTCTATGCTTTACCTTCTTAAAAGCACAAATCTCAACTACTCTAGGATTAATGTAACTATGAGTAGAACCAGGGTCAATCAAAATAGAAACAGATCGTTCAACGATCTTACCTGCAACTTCAACCACAGTTGACTGGTGATCTGCCTAGCGGTCCTCCAGTGCTGCATAAATTCTAGGGACTGCTCTTGCTACCTGAACCACTGTTTCTGCTTCCCGAATGTTCTAAGTTGGCCTTGCACTTTCATTCTCAAGTGGGAAATATCTGTGCAAGTGGGGTCCTTCACATTTCCAACATTTGAGTGGACCTTTATTCGGTGGTGGATCTTTAGGCTTTCCACCTGTCACTCCAACTGGATTACTCGCAGCTCGGGATGGCTGCTTCTGCTGATTCCTGAATCTAGAAGGTTTGAAACCTTTCCTTCTTTGGTTAAATTTCTCGTTCTTCTTGTCCTTCCATGCCTTATGGTAGTCAGGTTTACCTTTGCTTTGCTCATAGCAATACTTAGCCTTCCTTATAGCTTCTTCAAGAGTTCTCGGTTCATAGAACTCAATCCTATCTTTGTAAGACTGAGGCAATCCACTCAGAAACCGCTGGACCTTCACCTTTTCATCTTTGATGTACCGGACATACCTCAACAATTCCAAGAACTTGTTTGCATATTCATCCATGGTCTGTTGTCCTAATCTCAGCTCATGGAACTCCTTAATCTTGTCATCATAATACTTGTCAGAGAGGTATTTCTGCCTGAAATACTTCTTGAACTGTTTCCACTTCAATTTCCTTTCACTAATCCTCTTTACTTGCTTGAAGTGTTCCCACCAAATAGATGCTCTTCCATTCAAGTTGAATTTGGCAACTCTTGCCTTCATGTTTCCTGAGTAATCCTATACTTGAAAGTACTTCTTTATCCCAAGAAGCCAAGCTTCAGCCTCTTGTCCGGTCTTTATCTCACCATCAAATGTAGGAGGCTTAGCTTTCTTAAATTCATCCCGAGAGTGATCCCTATGGTGTCTTCTTCTTTTCCTTTTACAAGAAGATGAGCTTGTATCCCCGCTGGATTCTTCAGAATCAGATGTTCCACTGGAAGTCCTTCTCCTCCTCCTAGTGCTGCTCTTACTGCCTTATGGTCTTGATGTACCTCGTCCAGAATCTATCTTTTTCTGCAAGTCTATCAAACTCTGCAACATGGCAGCATTCAGTTGATGTTTCCCATCATGGTCTTTAATCAAGCTTCTCATGGTGACTACAACCTCAGACGGTGTCTCTTGGAATCTCCTTCCATTAGACTCTATGTCATCATTTCCATTCTGGACATTTTCTCCCATGGCATCTCCTGCACGCTCGTAAGAATCTCGAGCATCATACCCATCATGGGTTCTCATGACTGAACCACCTTTTGCTTTACTGTTCTTCTTGGAATACTAGTCTTGGAAGTTGTCTATAATTCTGCAAATGTGTTAGTAGCAAACTGTTAGATGCATAACATTAATATAAATCAAAACTACCTACCTTCCTCTTCTGGAATTTCATAAAACAACAATTTTGCTGAAAACACAAAAATTTTCTCTCTTCCTTTTCAGCCCTGTAATCTACCGACAGTCTGCTAAAAAATTCACTGAAAAACAGTCGAAAACTGCTTGAAAAATTTACTGAAAACCCAAATTTCCTTGTACAGGATTGGGTCTCATCCCGACTAACGTTCCGACGTTTCGGGGGCCAAAACCACTAATTTTCCCCACTGCTCATCAACAATCTATTCGTTTATTTCTCTCCGACGTTTCGGGTCCGTAGTGTTCTAACCCTCCGAACTGTAATGGTGATGCCAAGGTCTATCCATCGGCGGTTTCATCATCTATGGTTCTCCATGGTATCGATGATCGGACGCGTTATTTATCGGGTGTGTCGTCCCTTGGGCAGCCGCAACGGCGAAAAGTGATCTCACTGTGGGTTCCGCGAACATCTATCGGCTATCGAACCTACTATCCATCGGGTGGATAGTGTTTTATACTGCCGCAACGACGGTTTTACAATCCTTTGATTCCTTCCGATCGACAATTTGATCCTTAATACTTCTCCGATGACCTTATACTTTGAACAAAATCTTCAAAATTTTCCATCTAATCGGGTCTCTTTCCCGCTAATTCTCCGACGTTTCGGTGGTCAAATTGACTAAACTTCCGATTTGCATGGGCGGGTAAAATCGACTAACCGCTGCATCGGCGATCGGCTGCTCTGTGCATCGGTTGGTTAGTTGTCTATGCGTCCACAATGGCGGCCAACGATGTTTCTAAGGTTTCCGCGGCACAAGCCTACCGGCGGTCGGAACCTCTAGTCACTGCGGCATTGGCAGTCGGATCTTCTACTCATCGGAGGGTTTAGTTCTTTAGACTTCCGCAACGGCGGCGCGCGAATCGTTAATTCCTTCTGATGTGCATCGGCAACGTCATCAACTAATCTTCGCCGATGGCCGATGATTCTATGACTTAGAAAAATTTTCAAAATTTTCTCTTTAGTCTTCTTTTCTGGTTCATCGGCTCAACCATCACTTTCACTGATTCGTTTGACTATCTGTCGGCGAGAGCTTCCTCTATCTTCCGTCGGCTCCATTCTCCCCTACACGTCGCCTCATCAACTAGCAACCATCACGGCATTGGCAAGTGGAACCTGTAACCGTCAGAGGATTAGTGCACCAGGCTTCTGCAACGGCGACGCTGGAACCACTAAATTCCTTCCGATGTTCATCGACGACCAGTACATATAACATTTTCCGATGGCTGATGATCTCGTGCCTTAGAGAAATTTTTGAATTTTTTTCATCTTCCATCGACTCTTCCTTCAACTATTCATCGGCGATGTAAACAACTATTCCCCTCCGATCGCCAATGATTTCGTTCCTTAGAATTTTTTTTGAAAATGTCCCGCCTTGTCTTCCGCCGCATCGGCCGTCGGAGAAACTATCCTCTGCGGCATCGGCGGTCGGAGGCTCTAACCATCAAAAGAATAGTTGTCTAGCCATCCGCAACGGCGGCGCAAGATCATATAACTTCTTCCAATGTTGTCGCCAAACTTTCGCCGCATTGGCAACATGATCAACTAAGCGTCGGCGATGTGACCAACTAATCATCGTCGATGATTCCATTACTTCGTCAAATTTTCGGAATTTTTCCCACTGCGGGTAATCTTCATACTAACACTTCCGCGGTGTCGGCTGAGCTTCAAACTATAAGTTCCGCTGTGTCGGAGGACCTTCTCCCTTAGTCCTCCGATGAGCCGACGGCTGACGAATGCAACCTTTCCTCAATTTCCTTCTGATTACCGTCCGTCGGGTGGCCTTCCCACCAAGGGCTCCGCTGCATCGGAAGAACTTTTCACTAAGTTTTCCGATGAGCCGACAATTCTGGCACTTAGAAAAATTTTGTGAATTTTCCTGTCATCACCCATTTTCTCCTAGCTTCTTCTGAGTAGTAAGCAACCTGCCTCTGTTAACTGTTCTTTCATGGCCCTCTGAGGCCCAAATGCTGCAACATAAGCTATGTCACTGCATCTTCATGGCCCATTCAGGCCCATGCTGCAACCAGAGCTCTGATACCACACTGTAACGTCCCCGACCCTTCGACTGGCGAAGAGGACTCTACAATACATCAATCATTCGGGCATCTAGCCCCATGAACAAGAACATACATACATATAATGCTGAAGCATGATACTTAAAAACATAAAACATATTATAATGCATTAATCATTCATATAAATAGCGGAAGCAAATAACATGCATTCATATACGATTCAGCATTCAACATGCACATCATCATTCATCAATAACAAATATAGTTGTAGACATAAGTTAGGCAAGAATACTTATCTTATAGCGAACTTGTCCCGCAACCAGCTACGTCGCTACAACGTTCCACCCAACCATAGGCCCGTGTGCTCTTTAATCTCTCAGCAACGCTGCCACCCCCGAGCCAGGCATGATTCCCCAAGGAATAAGGAACTAACATGCTTACACATAGCCAAGGATAACAACACCACAAGGATACACAGTTCAGCCAAGCCAACACAGTTGGGTTTATCAGGCGAACAACGAATCAGCCAAGCCAACAAAGTTGGGTTTATCAGGCCATCCAGGAGTTGGGAAAGGCTAAATGCTAAGCTGGTGAGCTCATTGAGGAGCTAAGGCCACCTACACCAGAACCATCCTGGCTTCTAGGACACCCACACACACCCAACACAAGGAAATCAGTCCTTTCTCTGCAACGCAATCCCTCAAACCCTAACCTCCCTTCCAGTGCTATTCAGGGGTTGCAGAGAAGAAATCCAGCCCACTAGCTCTGTTTGTGTGGTTCCCAAACCACCAGGTTTATCAAGCACATCAGGCCTTCATTCACCACTCCAATGCAGTCCGAAGACAAGCCACTGCGTGCATGCAACAAAACAACTATTCAAGATTTAACAGGGGAAAACAACTCCCTGAATCGTTCTAGGCCCTATCATGGCCAAAACGATTCCACGGCAACCTACAGCAGCCGAATCACAAGGGAAAAAACACAGTCCAGCAATCGTGGTAAACAACAGCCCACGAACAACAATGAGCTCACAGCACACAATCCCCACTGCAATCACTGGAGAACTTACACAGACCCCAAAAATGGGGAAAGAACAGACGCCCAATCTATGCGTGAGGGAAAAAGACGCAGCCAACAAAACTGTGGAAAAATAACACACAGAAGAAAACCACAGCATGCACGGCTCACGATGAAACAACAGATTGTCCCACAGTCCAGACACACCAGCAATGTTGGACAACAATGGTCCCTTCTCAACGATGAAGCCAACGCACCCTTCACAGTCGGCAATGGTGGCATAAACGCAGGCTCTATGCGTGATCAGGAGGAAGGATGTCTCACCGACTAGCAAAATGGTGTGTGAGAGGGAAAAGGCCGAAACCCCACACAAGGAAGTGTAATCCTTTTAACTCCGCTTTGCCTGAGGAAAAGGAATAGTCACGATCGGGATAGTGGACAGACCATCTGCAGCCCAGAAGGCGCGTCGTGGAGAGAGTGCAGGTGTGGGTGTAGTGGTTTTTCCTGCCAGCAATTAGATGCCCCAAATACAGCAGAACAAACAGGGCGGTGACACATGGCTTCCCCCCCCCCCATGGCTCAAGGTTTAACATTCCCCCTACTTATCCTTAGGAATCATGCCCCTTCTCAATTTTGGTTGCAGTGAACATAGTTGGTTGGATTATTTAATTAAAGATGCATAATTACATGATGCCACAACTTAATATGTATGCCACATGTCCCGATATACCATCGGTGACAATTTCTATCCGAAACATAACATAACCAAATCCAGGGTGGGGCCTTTACCTTTAGCTCCACACCACGATTATTTACAATATATGTATCATGTATATTTAATGCAAACGAGGTCAAAACCAAGGTGTTACAAGATAGAGGGCTTACAACCAAGTATGAGGGAGATGTTGTCATGTAATGTTATGTAACGTGACACTACCAAAAATTAAAAGTAATTAACAAATTCTTGTGGACTCACAAAATAAAAAGTAAAATAAAAGGAAGGGATCAAATTTCTCTGGATGAAATTTTTTCTCAACATGTAAAAACTTAAGATTAAAAAAAATACACCTCAAGAAATTGGATCCCTCTCTGTGCTTGATAGATCCAGGTTTAAAATAAATCTATGTTGGTATAACACTAATCAACCATTGATTTATACACCCACATTTCCAATATATAATATTTATGTATTTGAGTTTCTTGTATCCAACGTTAATTTTATTCTTCCTTAATTTTCATAAATTAGCACCCCTAGGGTTTGGCATGTTCGCCACTCCTCGTTTTGTTAAGGCGCAGAGGCTATTACGTGGGTCGTAGGTTTGAACCTCCTGGTGCAAAAAGGCGGTCGCCTGTGTGATTTGAATGGGGGGTTCAGGTAGGTTGCTCAAGGGTTATAGTGGTAGCAACATGAATCGACCCTATGTCACGCAAGTACGAAACCGACAAGTTGTCGATTCCTTTGTACAATAAATAAATAAAATCATAAATTAGAATAGTGAACACGAATATAACGAGTCCAGATCAACAACAAGTTAACAAGGATATGACGCATCTAGATCAACAACAAGCTAACAAGGATATGATGAGTCTAAATCAACAAGATTAATTGAGACTATTTGTATTTTACATTTTGTGACCGAGAACATTGAAAAGCAAAAGACTTGGTTGGAGATCAGAGATTATTCCATCATTCATTCATGTCCATGGATGTTTGCCTAATTGTTAACATAGTGACCGAGTGCATGAGATTTGAGATAGAGGGGCTTGTTGTTATATGATTCTTTTTTATATATATGGTTCTCTCTTCTTTTCTCTCTGCTTATTATATGATTCTCTGCCTGCTTTCAGAAATGCCATTACTCTTAACCTGTTCAACATACTTCTCCCTACACAATTTGAGGAAGATATATCTCTTGATTTGAGACATCAATTGCACAACTACATGAACTAATTTCAAGTATGGGTATGAGGATGCTACAACCATGTTGTTTTCATAGTTGAAGCCGAGTAGAACTGAATAAAACATCAATTGAAACCTCCTCCTTCAAATTTGGGTTGGAGATTTCTTTGCATGCAAATTGTTGGTTATGATTTCCTCTAATATGATTGAGGGAAAGGAATGTTTAAAATCTTAGGGCCAAAGGTGATGTATTAATTTATGAAGTTTCCAGGCTTGGGGAAGTGTTATGCTCAGGGAGCGCAACCGTGACGTCAAGAATTTAGAGAGAAAGCAATGTTTACCCCCATTGTGTTATCTCATAGAGAACCAAAACGCAAAGGGCCAAGCACAATCTACTTCAATCGAATTCGATGACGGTGGCATGGTATGGTGTTTTTTTTAAATGAGTTATATGAGCACAACCACTTAACTTGTGGTTGGTGAACATCTATAGGTCACAAGTTAAGTGTCAACTACCAATTATTCATGCATCAACTACAAGTTATGCATCGGCTACAAGTTATTCGTGCATTAACAACCAGATATCTATGCACAACTACCAATTATTTTTTATATTATTTTTCTTTTATATTTTATTTTCATAATTGGAACGAATGCCATAAAATTAATCAAGACAATACACTTGTAATGTTGTTCTTAATGAAAAATGGATTTTCACTCTTTATGGTACAATGTTACCATATTAGAGATTAAAATAACCCATTTCTCTTAGTATTATTTTGAGTGATTTAAAAAGATAAATTTTTAAAACATCTAAACTACAACTTTAATGTATATGATATGATTACCATAGCTTGGTTGGTTAGCTCAAGTGGTTGAGTGTTGTGAATTGTGAGCTTGCTAAAACCACAATCAGTTTGAATATTTGCTAATGATATCTTAAAACTCTTATTGTATTCAACATCCTCCTATTCCTCACGGTTTTGAGTTGTAAAGAAACAACATTGTTTAGTGGAGTCTTATATGTTGTTATTCGTGGTCTTGTGTTTGACAAAATTGTGTTTTATATCTACATCATTTTCATGAAGAATGGTGGGTTGTCAATATGTTATTAGTAGTTTAATGGAGATCCCAGACTTGTATTTTGTTCATCAATGGTCTTTTTTGTTTCTTTAATTTAATTGAAAATATGCTAGTTTCCTTCTGATTTAATGGACC
>LPNX010007437.1:252245-269387 GCA_001517045.1 Pseudotsuga menziesii | reverse complement strand
TTAATGATTGTCTCCTCTCATAGACTTTATTATTCAAATTTTGTTTAAAATTATTCTCTAAATAAATATCTTAAGAACAATTAGGGAAAACCCCATTGCATTGGAAAAACACCATCCATTAAAAAGGAAGTATTATTATTGAGGTGACAATGGGTAGCGAGCTTTGCAAACATTAGGGGATTATTTGCTTTGGCCAAACTTGGACTATTCATGTTTGTCCTAGAGAGGGTGAGGTCTAAAACCTCTAATGAGTGGCTTGAAACTTGTTCTCCATCTCCAAGGGGACATATGGGGGGACAATAGTGGGTATGAGGTGAACACAAACACACATGGAGTACTTGAAAGGGGAGAGGTGATTAATAGAGATGTCGACATACTAAAGAAACTAAGAGGCCTTGTAGAACCAACATTTCCTTTGCTCGAATGGGTTTGGAAAGGAAATCTCCTCCAATGACCAAAAACTCGAGAAGGCATACCTCTCCCTCCTTAAGGCTAAGTCTCCCAGAGTCTATTTCCTATGGTGGAAGAAGGCATGTATGAAAATAATCATGAAGTAGAAGGGATGAACACAAAACTATTCTTGAACAATTGTTGGGGGTTTGTCCATTGCAGGGTATCAAGTATTGCAACATAAGCAATTGAAATTCCTTAATATTGGTCCCATGAATAGGAAGCAATCTAGGCTCCCAAATATCAGAGGCACAAAGTACAATGACCCTAATAATTAATTCAAAGAAATGCATATTGGAAGGGAGATTATAAAAACGTATCCAAAAGCACTAATGTTGAAATATGTAGAGGCACTTGCATCCTAGCTTGCTAAGAGGGGGTGAGAAGACTTTCCTTGAACTAAACCTACTTCATGTGAACTAAACCCCCAAATAGGTATATGTTGTGGTTACATCTATCTCACTATATCCTCCTAATAAAAAAGGTAATCTAATAAAGAGCTCCTAGATGCATTAAAGACCATAACCTTATTTTTGCTCAGGTTCATCACCCTCTATCTCAAGTCACATACGTTCACAAGTGTGTCATTCATTCTCCAAAGCTCCTTAACTGATGAGGCAAGAAGGATCACGTCATTAACAAATAATATTATTGTGATCAAGATGTGGTGTATAAGGTATTTATCTTCCATATAGATGTGTTATTTAAGGAAAGATTCAAGCTCATAAATGTAAATCCCATGTAAGCTTGGAGAGAGGGGATAACCTAATTGAATCCATATGGTGTGTTGAATAAAAAGAAAAAAATGTGAAGGGAAAAGAAAATTGATAACTGAATCTTAAAGCCTCGTGATATTAAACGCAAAAGTCTATAAAATACACATATAACGTAACCTCCATAATAAAAACTCCCTCAAAATAGATTCGAAAGGGTTTCTTAAAGTCAATAAAGAAACGTAAACCTTCAAAGAGCAATGTCTTGCCTCTTGAGTAATGCAATGAGGAATTATGCTGCAAGACATTTTGGAAACATGCTAAGAATTTATTTATTGTTTCATTCAATGAGTTTATATGGTAGCTCGAAGATTTCCACCAAGTTTAATGTAACTTTTTTATGGAATGCAATTCCTAAATGTTGAGATTGCTTAATTCATGAACTTATAAAGGGTTTTCACGTTGCTAAGTTAATCTACGTAATCAAAATCTACAATTTCAAATAATTTGAATATTATTTTCAATAAAACTTAGATCTCTTAAAATATTCTCTAGATGGTCCAGGAACAACTCTACTCTGGAAATTTTGATTATTGTCCTAAGGTTTTTCTCAAACCTATTTCTCATCGGATCATAGATCCCTTCCTTCCGTATTGGTTGTGTTTTCCCTCCTAATGGATTTGATTGGGGGGCAAGGAAAATACCCCCCCCCCCATTTGGAATATATTCAGGCTCAACCACATCGCAATAAAACAACAAAGGTTTTGCCTCTAGCAATGACAATGGAAAAGGAGGAGTTTCAAGCATGAGCAACCACCCTCAACCTCAAGAAACCAACTAAACATGGCCATGCATAGTTCAGGCAAGTGCATCCCCAAAAGTGCCAGGTATGAAGTAACCTCAACCTAGATCCATTAGAATATTCAGTACATGCAAGATCGTGCCATTATATGCACATTTATGGGCTTATGGCCATAAAAAAAAACCTTAGTCCAGTGGATCAACCACAAATGACAACCAAAATGGCATTATGATATTAAACTGGGTTCATAAGGTTTTTTCACAGTTATCTTTGCAAACATAGAAGACCAAACAATAGTTTTTGATGGAGGGTTGTATTTCTTCAATTCCATGGGGTTAAACATGAAATTATGGGTGGACGGTCTTATTCTCAAAAAGGAGGACCTCACCTTATCCCGTATATGGATCCGCCTTTATGCCCTCACACATGATTATTAGGAACCTCGAACCCTAAAATGTATTAGTAATACCTTGGGTAACTTTGTAAAATCCTTGCAAACTACCCTCAAGGGTCAATTTACTTCTAAATTTGCACACATATGTGTTTATATGAATGTTTCACAAGCCCTCCGTGAGGCAATCTGCTTAGCTTACATAGACTATGAATGGATCCAAACTTTTAATTCTGAGCACATTCTTTTTCCAATGTAGAAAACATCATGACCATGGTCACCTTTTATGTGATTGCTCTTGAACAAGATGCCCCCAAACCCTAAATCTTATGAGGAAAAATATGTAGAAGATTTTGAGAAGGTCACAAACCATCAACGCCATAAGATAAGATAAGATAATTTTATTAATGTCCAAAGAGTGACCATAAAAGTAGGTTAATGGGATTGTTGAGTATAATGATTTCATTATGAAGCAAGAGCACTAACGCAACTCCTTTAAAGCAAGATAACATAAATTAAAAGTATAAGACCATGACTAAGTCTAGAGAGTTTGAAACTCATGGAATGGGTGGTTGATCTAGGGAGATGCTTAGAGGGGAAGGATCTAGAAGCTAGAACCCAGGTAGTGATGATGACGTTGATGTGTCATGGTCCACAAGATCCACTACACATACGAGGCTGAATGAAAGAAAATCAAAATGGAATGGTATCCATACAACTAGTTCATATGTCGTCTATTGTGGTGTTGTATGGAGGAGGGCACATCCTACTAAATTTTTGATGATGCCATATGTCTATTGGTAGGAGATATGGTCTGGTCGTGTTGTTGTTATTGTCAAGACATGGATAGGTCCCCTTGATTCAATGCATACCTAGAGTTAGAAGTGGTGTTGCTATCCATATGTTTATTGGTGCCCCTGGTGTGGAGCACATCAAAGAAGGAGGTAATCCTCCTGATGGAATCAACTATAGGAGGAGGTTGGTGAGTCTGGGTGAAAATCCTAAAGGATTCGTGTATGTATAATGCTAGGCACCTCTGGTCGGGGTACCAGAAGAAGCTGGTATAGTCTAAAATGGCCAATGAAACAAATGATATGACAAATTCCCATTACTTGATGAGTCACACTCACATCACCCACTCGCTAAGTGGGCCATATCCCCTCTTTGAGACATGCATATGGGTCAAAGCGTGAGCCAAAATCATGGTTAAAAAAATGGTAAGTGAAACACATTATATGCGATGCCTCTTCCCTAAGAAGGATTCATCCAAATAGGGACCACCATGCCAAGGCACTTTAATCAATTAAAATAATCACTTTTTATTTTTTATTTTTTTAATATTTAATTTATGCCAAAATGTTGCATTTTTGGCAATTAAGTGTCATTTTGATGCTCTTATGGCGAAAAAAGACCTTAAGTGACTTTTTGATCACCAAAAATGTATGAAAAGTGGGTCCCGGGGTAACTAGTATGGTCTGAGTGTGAAAACGAGCATCTCCATGCCAAATTCCACCTCCAGATCAGGTTTTTATGCCATTTACAAGTTTTTTAATTAAACCATTAAAAATGGCTTAAAGATGTTTTTTTTCTCAAAATCGGACATAATTTTAAGGGGACCTAGCACATGTCCATACGACTCAATTCAAATGCCTAGCATGTTTATAAACACTGACACAGAGGCTCTAATAACCTCTTAAGTCCTAACAACCAAGAAAACTACCCCAACTTTGGAGGTGTGAGTGAAAAACTCATAAATTATTAGTCTTTTGTTCAACAACCAATAATTACCAAGAGAATAACACTTTGGGCTAGTAAGCTTGATGCCTAAGTTTAAGAAACTGAGCCTTTTATTAATTTTTTTTACACAAATGAATATATTTTTATTTTTTTGTGTGGAAAAATCCACGATCAAAAGAGACAAACGTCAATCGACCAGATTAAACAACTACACAACAAAGAGAATCACTTCAAAAGGCCCCGAGACTATGGAAATCCTCTCAAAAGATCAATTACAAATTAAAAAAACTCATTTATGGAATTGGATGAAGATAGTTGGCTTCTCCATTTATACTGAGGAACCCCTGTGGAAGCAGACATGCTTTATTGGCCAAAGCATAAGCAAGATTGTTCAACTTCCTAAGGACATGGAAAGAGGCCACCAAATAAAATTCTTTCAACAGATTCTGAATTCTCTGCAAGGAATTGTTCAAGGCAGAATTATTGAAGCAATCATCCGAGTTTAAGGCTTTAATCAACATTTCAGAGTCGTCGAATACTTGGATTGACTTGAATCCATTTTCTTTAGCAACCTGAATCGCCATAAGGAGGCTGTAACATTCAGCCTGATTATTTAACATAATTCCGAGTCCCCAGCGAAAGCTAAATTCTACCAGCCTATCAGAAGAGTAAACAAAGCCCCCAGCAACAAAAGTTCCAAGATTCCCCTTGGAAGCCCCGTCGAAAAAAATAGCAGCTGAAGAAGATTTCATCCAAAATGTTCTTAATTCTTCCACTGAACCCCGAAATCTCCAGGGAATGATACTAGCATGCTTGATGCAAGCCACCGATCTAGTTTCACAAAAGCTGGAACCCGACCACTTTGAAAACGCAGCATCCAGAGAATGAGAGAAAGACGCCTTACCTACATATTCGACAATTAGCAATTTAGTTTTGGAGGCCACGATTTGGTGATTTGGCAACTGGTTATTGAATACATAATTATTCCAGGAAAGCCACAATTTTCACTAGAGAATCTTAGGAATTGTATGCCAGATGTTAAACTAGGCAACGTCTTTACCAGATTTAGAAGGACGCAGCTCGTGCCAGGAAAGGTAAAATTCTTTGACCGTTGATTTATCTGGAGCAGAAAATCGAGTGCCGTTGAGGACCAATTTCCACATTGACTTTGAAAATTGGTAGCCAATAAATATATGGTCTGCAGATTTGAAATCCATTTTGCAAAAACAACACCAGAAGGGGCCATAAAACCCACGCTTGAGTAAATTTTCACCAGTCAACGCTTTGTTGAGCAGAATCAACCATGTAAAAAAAATAACCTTGGGCACGCAGTGCGTTCACCATACAGTTTTCCATCTTACCGGGGAGAAATAGGAAATATGACCAAATTGAAGATCTAAGAAGCCCTTTGGCAACTGAGTAACAACCAGAATTGCCCCAACCCCAACTATCTTTAGATGAGCTGTGCACTGGAGCGAGGCCAGACATAAGGGAAATCAACAAACTTTTTTGAGATACTAGACACTCCAGTAGATCAGGAAAATTCTAGCTCACCCAATTACCGGCACAATCCCAAACGCAAATATCAGTCAATCTAAGGAGGCCTTTGTTGGTTGACCAATCCAAAATCTCAGATAACTGATTGACAGAAGAAAGAGAGGGGTTTCCTGATATTTTGTCATCCCAGAGGAGTATCTTCTTTCCATTACCTGGAGTTCGGTATAGTTGCTGTTTAAATTTATCAATTCCTCTTCTACAGGAGTTCCATATTGTTGTACCTGAGGGAGTATTGGACAAAGTTATATTTCTTAAAGATCCACCTTTGAGATATTTCATCCTAAAGATCATGCTAACTGGATGGTGTTTAATCACATGAAGCTGCCAAATAAGTTTGCTGCTCAACGCCAGATTAGCTTGATGGGGGTCCCGAATTTGTAAACCACCTTCTGATAAAAGTCTTTTGATGATTTCCCAACTCGCCAAATGTGTCTTATTCTAACTTCATTTTCCTTCATTCCAGAGAAAATCACGTAACAATTTAGAGATCTGAGCCGAGATAGATTTGGGAGCCAACAACAATGAAGATTGAAATAACGGAAGAGCTGAAAGAACTGACTTGATCAAGATCAGTTTTTCCAGCCTTATTTAGCCAGAGACCGCCCCAGGAAACAATTTTAGATTTCATCTTGGCAATCACTTCAAGCCATAGAGGAGGGGTTGGGCCAAGAATTAAAGGCAATCCCAAATACTTTATCTTCTCCCACTTGGCATAACTAAAAAAACCAAGGAAATTTGATATTCGGAGAATGACAGGAAGCTCAACATTCCAACCATAAACTGCACTTTTTATTATTATTGATCACGCCCCATGATATTTGACAATACTTTTGTAGTATGTCATTGAAGGCCCTTGCAATATTCATCGAGGCCCCTCCTAGCAGCAGGGAATCATCCGCAAATAGAGCATGATTAATAGGGCCAACTCCCCTTGCAATCTTAATGCCCGAGATATAACCTTCCTCCAGATCTTATAAAAGTTTCCTGCTAAGAGTTTCTGCCATCAAGATATATAGAAATGGAGACATAGGGAAACCTTGCGGGAGGCCACGAGTGACTTGGAAAAAACCAGAAGGTCTTCCATTGACTAGCGGAGCAATCCATGGCCTGTCAGTACATGCTTTAATCAACTTCACAAACTTTGCACTAAATCCAAAAGTAAGAAGCACATCATAGAGGAAGGGGAGCTTAACACGATCAAAGGCATTTTGCATGTCCAACTTAATTAATATGCCTTTTTCCTTCCGTAGGGAACTTGAATGAATTGCTTCTTGAACTTGGATGACATGATCAATCAAACAGAGCCTCGATTCTATTAGCAAGGAGTTTGGCTAAAATATTGTATGAGGCATTGCACAAAGAAATGGGGCGGAACCTGTCAAAAGAAGAAGGATTTACTTCTTTAGGGATAAGAGCAAGGAAAGTAGAGTTTGTACAACCTCCAACTTTAGCTTTTTTTGGGAAGGCTAACACCATTCGAATCAGATTAGATTTGTTTATGTTCCAACATACCCTATAAAAATGAAAAGAAAAACCATCCGGCCCAGGAGCTTCGGAAAAGGGTTTCAACAAAGCTTGATTATCCTCTGGGTTGACAACAGCAGGAATCTTATCCAGGAAGTCAACAGACATAGCACTAGCAGCAAGACCATCTTCATGATACAAGAGCTAGAAGTGCGTCCAAGTAGCCTGTTTTAAAGGATCTTGGCCTTTAATGACAACACCATCACCAAGAGAGATTTCTGTAATGAGATTCCAAGACAATCTCACCCTACATTGACAATGAAAATAAGTTGTATTCTTATCACCTGCTTGCAACCAGAGGCTACGAGACTTGAGCCTAAGATGTTCTTCTTCCTGTCTAAAGGATTGGGAGGTTTTAAATTGAGCAATCTGTTCAATGTCCAGTTGAGTTTTTGTGATATCTTTGCACTCCATTCCGATTTGAATCTCTGATAACTCAACAACTCTCTCTTGCCTGGAGCTAGAAGGAGTTTTAATTGGAATTTTGACCCAAGTTTTCAAAGCGAGTTTTGTTCTTTTTAACTTCTGTTCCCAAACAAAACTAGGTGAGCCGTCGACATACTTAGACCAAGCTTGCCCAACAATATCCATGAAACCATCTCGCTCAGTCTAGAGAGAACTAAACCGAAACGGTATTGAGCCGAGCTCATCTTCTTTTTCGAAAATCTATGAAATAATCTGATGATCGGATAATAGTTTAGGCAGAATTTTTGAAGAGATGATGGATTGTTCATCCAACAGAGAGCTATGTATGAGAAACCTGTCAAGCCTGGCAGAAATATTGGCTAAACCAACACGATTACTGGACCACATATAGCGTCCTATCTTTGGCTTTATATCCATCAGATCGCAGGCAAGAATTATAGCCTTCACCGTGTCTTGAAGGTGGTCTTTGCCACATAGCCCACCTTTTTCTTCACTAGGAGCTAAAGTTATATTTAAATCACCAACGAGTACTAAATTTGAGGGAGAATTAGACTCAATATACACGGATAATGATTTCCAGCATTCTCTTTTTTCACTGTAATTGACAGGAACATAAAGATTAAAAAGTGCCAAAGAGATCTTGCGAGAGTAGTGGTAGAGATCTGTGAAGATCCAATGTTGTGTAGCAAACCGTCTATTTAACTGAAACTTATCTTCACTCCAAAGAGTAGCTAAACCCCCAGAGGAACCTCTCGCACTTGCGGCTTTTCCAGCATTCAAATTCCAATTAGATTTACTAAGGAGAAGAAGAGCTTCCTCCTCAATCTTGGTTTCTTGGAGCAGAAGGATTTCTGAATATGCCATTTTCATCAAATCTTTAACAGCTTTAGCTTTGATTGGGTTTCCCAATCCCCTGCAGTTCCAAGACGTTACCTGCATTATTTACCCACTTGGGAGGGAGTGCTTACTCCCTTTGGAGGCCTTGACCTCTTACTCCTACCTTAAGACATTTCAATAGTGCACTGACTACCTTGCATTTTGAGCCTCTCAGCCTCTTCTTCACGGGCCTCCTTCTTAGTCTTCCTTCCAATCTTTTTAGAGAAATGCTCTACTGAATCATCATTAGAGGAATCAGAACAAACAACCTACTTTTTCCTGGTTATGTCAGCATAAGAGGGAGAAGCTTTAGATTCATCTGGAGAGTACAATGGATCATCATCCCTAGAATCCAAAGTGGAGACAACAACCTGTTCCATAGGAAGATCGAGGGTTTCAACAAGACCCTCTGGATGGGGCAGCTCTCCTTCTTCAAGAACATGAGCATCAGGAATTCTTAAAGCAACAAACTGATTGGAAGATACATTTTCAATTAATTGGGGTTGTGGAAGCTTCCCAACAGCAACATCACCTTTCAACTTCTTTCCATCTGTTCCTTTCTTTCTCTGATTCTGATTGGAGTTTCTTGCTTTTTTAACTTGGGTCCACCAGTCTTCCTTCT
This sequence comes from Pseudotsuga menziesii, assembly GCA_001517045.1. NCBI lineage: Eukaryota > Viridiplantae > Streptophyta > Pinopsida > Pinales > Pinaceae > Pseudotsuga > Pseudotsuga menziesii. The sequence continues at coordinate 260,289 of LPNX010007437.1, read as the reverse complement.
CACTTTGAAGCTCTTCTTCAGATTTTTTCTTGCAGTTGCGGCAAAATGGCCATATTCATGGCACAAGCAACACTTAAAGGGAATTTGCTCATAATCCAATTCCTGAATATAAGACCAATCAGCTACTGTTAGGCTAATCGCCTCTGGCAGACCAATCTCCAAATCAACTTCCACACATATTCTCGCACATGAATATTGGTCTGTCCGTTCTAACTTGTCGATGTAGTGTCCAAGTTTATTCCCAATGGCTACCAGGGAATTTGAGTTCCAACAGTGTAAGAGCAAGTGAGGGATCCTTACCCAGACAGGGACTGCAGATGGAACATCTTGGGTATGGTCAAAATCAGGGGATCATTTGTTCAGATATAGACCCTGTCAGGGACTTCCTCAAACACAAAGACAAAATAGCCTCGGCCAACAAAATGACTTCGAATGCCTTAAGAGACTAAGGGCCTCCAATTTCTCTGGACCCAGCTGTCTATAGCCTTGGGAGAGGGCCAAAGGCCAGTGAATTGCCCAATAAGCCCACGTTCGACAAGATTAAGGGCCGATCGACAAATCCTATCAGCATGCAGCTCAACGGAGGGGATGTCAACCTTCTTCACAAATTTCTGCGAAGGGCCACCTTTCCTCTTACCACACGATGCTATCAATCTTTTAAAAGTGTCCAATTCAGGAGGAAGTGGTGGAGGAGGGTTCACACCTGCATCCATGAGGAAGGGAACTACTAAGGAGACCGACCAAAGTCCGGTTCACAATCCAAAGCACCCAAAATTCAAACCATAAGCAAAGGGCGGGTCCAGAGCAAAGTCTTTGGTCACAAATTAAGGATACTCGGACAAAACTAGGCCAACCAATAACAACAGGGTCTTAAACAGGCCACCACCACTCCTGCAAGCAATAAAAGACAAACCCAAGACGAGATCTGTCCAATAAAAGAGAGAAAATACAAACCAAAATCCCACAAAGGTGTGAATCTTGATTCTCCCACATCTACGAACCAACGAGCAATGACCAGAGAAATGCATTCAATTCGTGGCAGAACTCCAACTAGAACAAATTGTAATCAACGACCCACAGACTGATGAAGACACACGACAAAGCTCCTAGCCAGAGCCAAATCAAACCAGGAATAAAATGAAGCTTTCTTGAAGCCAACCTTCAGCTGAATCTGCTTCAAAATAACCTGCCAAAGAAAATCTTCAGGAATCAAAACAGCCATCGAACTCCAATCAATCCGATCAGGTGAATCTGGAAGGAGTCCATACTCCACAAGAACCAAAACCAGGTTGAGGAATTCAAAAAAATGGCTTGGTAAAAGCCGAGCCTTTTATAGAAAATGACCATGCTAGCACATTTTTTACAATTTCCCCAAGGGAGTATGAACATGTGTTACAAAAAAAAATTGAATAGACTCTCAGAAAAAGCATGGTGGACCTCTAAACTTTGAAGAATGAACAAGTATACTTGCTCCACTTTGTCGGCTCGCTTGAAAAATCCACCAAGTACAACTTAGGTGGTAACATGTGGCTCCAACTGCGGGACATGTGCTCGATCTAGTCATAGAGCAAGGAGAGGATACGAGAACACCAAAATGTATGGTTTATATAACCTGTAAAAACATATCAAGTTGACAAGAAAACCTAGTTAGCACAAGATCTTGTAAAAAGCCAATGAACCATAAGTTGCATTATTGGAAAGTAAAAAGAACAACTTTAACTAAAAAATGTTGATTATTTATTGCTAAGTACACAAAAGAAATGCAAAAGAGGTAAATGCTCACTTTAAGGAGCTTATTTTCCTACTCTAAGCGTATCATAATCAAAATGTTAAGTAGAATGAAAAATCCAATGTAACCACCTTAACATTTTATCAAAATTTTAAAAATTTCCCTTGTGTTTGGTTACTAGCCAAAACAAGGATATCTTTAATAGAAAATGCAAACCTACGCGGATATTCAGGAGGGGAGGGCTGGATGGGAAATCATAGGCATGTAGAACTTCATCACACTGCTTCCCTAACTAGCGTGTGCTTCCACAGGCTTCTTCTATCCAAGCTTGGATATGGCTAATGTACCTATATTTCTGATGAAGTAGATCGCAAACTCCATCATATATATCACAAAGGCTTGTTGGATGATAACTCTCTACATAAGTCCTAAGATGCTCCAAATCATGAGGAACCTCTAAATGTGAAGATGTAGGTTCAAACCGACTCTCCATCCGCAATATCAAATCTGACTCTTCAATGCATTGCTTCTCTAGGTCTTCACTGCTAACACTTGTGTGTGATCTTGAATGATCATATGAAAACTCTAAATGACCCTCTTCTATACCAAGATCTCCAAAGGTCTCCAAATCAACACTCCCCTCTCTAGATACATAAAAAATGGGCTTCTTAATGTATGTCCAATAATCATCATCCATACCTTTGCCAGACATGGGGGAATCCTCATCGATGGCGTCACATTCCTGGCTACACTCATCCTCATGTTCACCATATTCTTCTTCAAACAGTCTAGTTTCAAAGATGTTACAAGGGTATGAACTTATCGAACACTCGTCACCATGCAGAGAACATGGAGGAGTATCGTCATACACCTTATAGACTTCGTCATAATTTACTTTATAAGTTTCTATGATGGTTTCTTCTTGAGAAAAATATGGAATGCACATGTGATCATCCTTGCTGAAACAATCCCGAGGATCCTTCAAGTCTTCAATAGTTTATATTATGGTATTATGAAGAGGATATTCAATAACATCATCTATCAAGGGGCCTTCATCAATATCTTAATTGGGGTTGCTTGGGATACGCTGCTCAATGGATTCCTCTAGCTTTTCCACATCTTCATTATTTTTTGTTGATCTAACATGATGATGGTTTTCAACAATGTCTTCAGATGAGGTTTCTTCATGAACTTCTTCAATTCGATTGTCACGAATGTGCCTATCTTCAGAATCCTGCTGCGTATTGAGAGAGACATCATATTCTTTAATAAGCCGTTTAATCTCTTCCTTTCTAAAATAACTTAGAGGGATCTCCACACATTCGACATTGTCTATGAAAACATGAGGAATTTCTTCAATGGGAGTATCATGGACATGTTCTTCACTTAAATGTTCTAGAAGTAATTCCAAGTCTTCAACACTTTGTATCATGGAAAAAGGTCCTTCATATGTTTCTGTATGATACTTTGTACCAGATAGGTAAAAGGTGAATATCTTTTCAAGGAATATTTCCAAACCATTCATACTACCCCTACCATCATGCCATTGCTCTAAAAACATCCAAATGAATCTTGGAAATGAGTTTATAAACTTATTAGGAAGGCCATGATAGAACCAACAACGAGCCTCTCCCTGAAAAGTACTAGCAAACATTTCTATCATATTGTCCTCATAAAGAACAATGGAGTGGCCATCAATTGAAGGAAAGGCTTGACATGCCAGATGGTTGAATCACCATAATTTCCATGAAATACTGGAAGCCATTTATATATATCCCCTACACCATGACCAAAGTCAGGAAAACCTGGGATGTTTGAGAAGTCGATGGGATGAAAAAATCCGACTATTTGAGCACCACATTGCTCCCTCAGTTCATCGATATCAAAAATCAACAATGTGCATTTCATATAGCAATGGAAATTTTTCCTGAACAGGTGGAGTAGTTAACTGATGAGCTTCGGAAAAAATCTCAATGTGTTGCATGTGCTCATCTACACACAACAAATTTTCACAAGTTTTTTTGAGATAACGGGGTTTTATCCCTTCAATGGAGTCGCCAAAGTGAGAAGAAAAATATGCATTTAAACACTCTCACAAAATTTAAACTTTTGGTTTACTTTGTAAATTTATGAGAGATAAAAGTGTTAGTGGAGTCGCCAGATGAAAAGTAAAGATCTACTCTAAACATTCATCAAACAAAACAAAAACAAAAAAGTGGAAAACAAAGTCGTATTCTGGGAATAAAAAGATTTATCCCTGGCAACTAAGCCAAAATGTTGCCGCCTAATTCACACTTCGGGTAACGTGGCAGAAATCTTCAAGCCACTGGGTGCGACCTTGAGGGCAAGCTCGAGCCAAGTGCTGTCACCTGATACTCAACTCCTCTGTCTAGGCCAACTCCTAGTGAAGCCAAGGGGGGTGGACCCTAATAAAATAAGTCTAAGGTTTGATTAACTATGAAAGCAGGAAACACAAATTTTCTAGGTGTTTTTTTTAAATGAATGAAATTATCAATTATCAATTACTACAAGTAAGATTTACTTTAGCAACCCTTTGTTCAAATAGATACACAATATTCAAGACACATTGCGGAATTAACTTGTGGAAAAATAACAGAATAGATCAGTGCCAAAATGAAAATAGTGCTTTGCAAATGCAGGTTGCTAGTGTAGTCTCAGTGAAAGTATTGCAGTGTCACGGTTAATAAATTTTAGATTATTAGATGAATAATTAAAGGAGTGGGTAAATTCTTGGTTGATTTTATTAATGTAGTAATTGTCTGGATTATTAGCAAGGAATGTGTTATCAACCCAAATGGCACTTTTCCGCCCGAGTGCCGACATTCTTTATGTTGGTACACAAAAGGACAAACTAGGATTGAAGTTTGTCAAAGCACTATAGATGGGCATAACTTGGGATGCATTTACCTCTTAAACTAGCTTGCTATATATTTTTCTAAGTGTTGAGTTGCGTACGCGACTATCTTCATTGCAACTCGTGTACTGTACGCGACTATCTGCATTGCAACCCGCGTACATCAATGTATGCGGGTTTCCTTCGAGCAACTCGCGTGTCATACGCGGATTTCCTATATCAATAGTCACGTACATCTTAGTTTGGCTTTAAGAAATATAAAATGCAATTATTTGAGATTAGTTGGGCCCTAATCTTTAACTATCCCAACTATTTCAACCACCTCAGCCTTCGAAACTACTCAATTTCCCAAAGTATAAATAGAGGCCGTAGGGTGGGTAATAATCAATGAAGATTGGAGAGCAAAGTTACGCTGGTGGTATATCTTCAGAAGTCTTGGAGCAGCAGAACTCAGAGTTCTTTGGTTGCAGAGGAGTCCTTGTCTCAGAAGTTGGGTTGTACTCTTATCTCATTCATTGATTGTTAATAAAGAGAATTCTTCTTCCAACATTGTGTTGAGGCTATTTCATGTATTGTGGTTAATGAATGTATTTGATTATATGTTTGATATATTGTTTAGCTAACCTCTTACATATGCATGCATGAGATATTACTTGGAGAATTTGCTCTTTACAGGTGAAAGAGGTACATCCCTGGAAGCTTTGGAGAGAAGAAGAGCGGGAAAAGATCAAGCTTGGATCAACCATCAGTAATCGGGTAAGTCAAGACTTTCTTCCTATTCCCTTTCCATTCTCTGGTAAAGCTGATTGTCTGCAAGGTTAGTAGTAAGTTGGTAACTCCAAACCCTAGGTTACAAGGGTGCTTAATCCTGAACAATAGATGGAGATTCCCAATATACTGCGAAGGTACAAGGAATATGTCCAGACTCACAAAGTGTGGTAGCACGCGAGGAAATGTGGGTTGAATGGAGTCACATGGGGATGTTCAACACTACACCAACAAGAATGTATCCTAACAGGGCCCCACGATCACTTTTCAGTGGTTCCCACTTCCTCTGTACAATTTCCTCACACGAAGCAAAACACAACGCTGAATTTTGGTTGTTTTGGGAGCTTTTAAAAAAAAATGAAACTAATTAATGGTCACCCAAATCCTTTTATGATACAACCAACTGATCAGACGACGTTGCGGTGGAAGTAGAGCATACAAGGATAAGGGACTTGTTAATTTTAAAGAATTTTTAATGTAGTTGGTTTGATTAGAAAAAGACAAACCCAAGAATCTCTTTCCAGATCCAGTACTCGGAGAAGCCCTTATCCGTGAACCATACTCGGGAAAGCAAGAGGGTTTATTTTAAATTCTAAAACAATAATGGAAATATTATCTAATTAATTCCTACCACGAATATCATTCCCCTTTTCAGGATACTCGGGAGAATGTGGGCTAAGCATTTATTTTACTTTAATACCAAATAAAGAATAAACATAAAAAACCAAAAGAACTAGCTAACAAACACAAATCACGAAGACAAAAAAGCATCGACGCGAAGCCCCCTAAGGGGGATGAAGATGGGCTCTGATGAGCTTACTTGAAACTTTATTTTTTTAACAACAATGAAAGAATGCACTTTGGTCCACAAATCGAGATCCAAAGGCTTACGACAATTTGAAAATTGATTTTTTTTGGAAAGGGGAGCTTCGTTAGTCCTCTTTTACTTCAAACTTCGATTTTTCGGTAGAGCTTCCTCCTCTTTTTTCGTAAAACCTGCAAAAACAGCAATGAAAAAAATGTGAAAGACATCTAAAGACACTTTAAGAGTGTCTTGAGAAAATCTAAAAAACAAGTCTAAAAAATTCTAAGTAAAACTAGCTGCAAATGACTATGTAAGACAAACTAGGAAGCTTGTCTTCTTAGGATCTTTACTTATTCTTTTGGAACAAGTAAACCAATCTCTAAATAGCCAAGTGTGAATCTTTAAACTCTTGAATCAAACTACCCTTACTTAACTTTGGATTTTACTTGAAAAAAGACTTTGTAAAAATAGTAGATCAACTCCAGCCAAATCTAGACTTTGAGATCTTAATTGTTAACTACTTAGATCTAGCCAGCTACTTATATTATTGCATTAAATTAAAAATCTGAAATAAAAATTGAACCAGTAACCAAGAATATCAAACTTTAGAAGACGAGAAGGGTGAATACAAACAATCATTGAAATTTGGGCAATGGGGTCCTCAAAGTGGGGATCAGAGGGACTAGTCCTTCTTAGAAATATGTTTGAAGATGTGAGGATGCTGACATGCTCAACGCGCTCTTCAAACTAGATATCTTGCAATCTCACAAAACTTGCACAACAAAAGATTAAAAGCACCTAGTGTAAACTATAATAGAAACTTCAAAAACATGCATTACTCATCAACTAAACATGTTCGTCTAATGTCTCTAATGCAACTTAACAGAAAAGTAGTGGATGAAACAATCACACTACTCTACCTTACTAAGAAATACTTATCCTTCAAAAGTGAGATAAATAACCAAAGATTTTATAGTGCAAGCATGTAAACAATACATTTATACCTAATTAGATCATAAAGACATTATCATCCACACACGAAAGATCCACACACCGATTTGCCTCCAAGGCCTTTATTCATTCAATGAAAAATACTCCGCAATAGTTACAATGCAATTTAGCAGAGGTTTCGCCTTCCCATCCTATACAACGACCAAATGACCTGCTTAAATAGAAACCCCAGCAGGGGGGCTGCACCCAACAACTGAAGCTGAGGTGGATGTGAACTAGAGACGATCTTCCATCTTACATGGAGTTGATGTTGATGTCATTGAGGAGGCGCCACCTCCCATGAGGTAGGCAACCTCCTCCACCTACCAATCTAGCTCATCCCATCAAATCGCACGTGCAAACTCCCTCACGCGAGCTCAATCCATATGACAAAAGATGTGGGTTTAAACTATAGTTTAAAATGACCAACGAAACAAATGATATGCATGCCCATTACTTGATGAGTCACATTCACATCACCCACTCACTAAGTGGGCCATACTCCACTCTTTGAGACAAGAGTATGGGTCAAAGCATGAGTCAAAATCATGGTTAAAAAAATGGTAAGTGAAACACATTATATGTGACGCCTTTCTCTAAGAAGGATTCGCCCACATAGGGACCACCAAGCCAAGCCACTTTAATCAATTAAAATAATCACTTTTTTTTAAATTATTTTGACTAATGCGAAAATGTCACATTTTTGGCAATTAAGTGTCATTTTGATGCTCTAATACCGATAAAAGACCTTAAGTGACTTTTTGATCACCCAGAATGTATGAAAAGTGCTTCTCGAGGTAACTAGTATGCTATGAGTGTGAAAATGAGCATCTCCACGCCAAATTCCGCCTCCGAATCAAGTTTTTATGCCATTTAC